>JAXCLQ010001428.1:10758-32136 GCA_035584115.1 Cedrela odorata
GAATGGTATTTTGTGAATGGTATTTTCAAGATTGAAAAACATGTTTGATATCATTTATTGAAAATAGTTTTCTGAAAGTGCAAATAGAGAGTACATTTGGCATTTGTGTTTGGAAATGAGTAAAGAAATTGTGTTAAGGAAAAATTTGTAAGTTTATTCTCAAAATGCCTTTTCAAAAGGCTGCAAAGCAAACAAATTGTTACAACATTAAATAGATTTTTTTGTTACATAATGATTTTTGAAAACACAATGCCAAACAAGTTTTCTACCTTATTTTTGTTTTTAACATTAGAAAACTATTTTTGGAAACTTAACTAAACATTAGCTTACTAATTATATTCAGTCTAAAAATTTGATTGAAGTTGCCAGTATTTACAAACAGTCCATGCAAGCCTTATTATCTAGTTTTGTGCAAAATTTAAGCATATCAACAAAAAGAAAATTGAGCTTTAATGCAGAGCATGGCCAATTTAGTTAATAGTTCTAGATAAGCATTTTGTTTCTAATTAGATACAATCTACCCACTAACTTATAATGGGCTTCTAGGTGTCATGGAATGAACTATAAATGCTTACTACTTAAGTCAGCCCATATTTCACCTCTTCCTTCTTAGTTTTATAGCAGCACTATGACAAGGTATAAATAATATTTTAAAAGTGATGCAAAATCTTTTTACAATTGGGAAATGAAGTTGTCTTAGTTGAAATCATATATCTTGACATATCAAGTGTGTTCTTCTTTTTGCTTTTAATGTTGAAATTTACATGTTAAGATAGAATAGCATCATCAGTGCCACGAGATTTATTCCATCGAGTATCTCAAATAGATTTATTCCATTGAGTAGCTCAAATCATCTTGAACATGAAATGGTTGTCTATATATAATGCATAGGCTTTTTCTCTTAATTAGCTTACTTCTTTTACAAGTTATGCCTAATAATAAGAGCATAAGTCAAATAGGCCAAACGACTGATGGTGGTTTGTTTAAGGTTTTCCAACAAGACCATGGGCCTAGTGGCTCTCCTAGTTTTGAAGCTGCACGTGAGAACTTTATCATTAGTAGCACTGGTTATGCATTTACAAGCCTATTACTTTAACCAAAGGATAGGCACAACAAGAATCTTCCTTTTGATAAGTATGAATGCTTTCTCTTTCACAATTTATTGAATTAGATTTGTGAATTTTGATGGCTGTGGCAATCGTAATAAACCTTTTAATACCTGCCAGATGCAAATGACTTATCAATTGCTTTTGTTGATATAGCAAAATTCTCTTGAAAACTCTGTGCATCAAAATCAGTCTTTTTCGTTTGCTCAATCGTTATTTTACCTGAAATCACAAAAATATCTAGGGGTAAAAGCAGGTGGTCCGGCACAAACCCTTTGATGCTTAAGTTAGGGTTTTGCTTTGAGGTGTTTAAAAAAGAAAGAAAACAATGGCAGGCTCGGCTGGTAAAGAGAGTGTTGTGTGTTCTAATGTACGTAACGTGTGTACATGGTTACCTTTGATTACCTCTGTTTTTTCCTTTTGTCATTAGGTCACTCAAATTTGTTAAACTTTTTAGAATTTGAAAATTGTAATCTTAAACGTATTAAAATTCTGGAGATCGCGAAAATTTTACATCATAAGCATCGATATTTCAAAAATCACAGAATTTTTAGCTCTATTTGTGAAATACATCTACTAAGTCATGAATCTTTATTATGAAAAAGCCAGGAAAGAACTTGAATCTTATAGTGATACGTAATTATTAAGAGGTCTCAAAAATCTTTTACTTGAGACCTTTTTTCTCAAATTAGAATGGCCTCAAGTTCGGTGGTCTAGTCAAGATTTTTGCTATGCTGTACTTGGGACCCTTGTTCAAGAAGAAGGTTTCGGAATTCTAAGTTTAGGCCTGAGACCTTTTGTTAAACTTAGGAGGTTTCAAGCCTTTTTGTGCTTCTTTATGCTTGAGATCTTTGTCACATTATAGTCAGGATCTTATAGGCTTAAATTGACTTCAAATTCCGCTTGTCATTTGTAGAACTTTAGTTAAGACCTTGTATTAAACTTTGTGAGTCCAAGGCTCATTGGACTTTATCTATGCCTAGGTCTTTTCCCAAACAGCTTTATTTTACTATCCATCGACAGATTCTCTGCAAAAATATATAATTTCTTTGTCTTTGTTATGAACATACCAAAACTCAATTATAAATGTTAATGTAGCGAGGGGAGGCTTGTCATATTGATTTTGGTTTCATTTTGGCGACATCACCCGGTGGAAATATGTGCTTTGAAAATGCACACTTCAAGCTCAGTTATGAAATGACTCAATTAGTAGACCGATTTGGGGTTATGAAGTGTGATACTTGGCATCAATTTGTAAGGTAATACAATCATTTCTTATTATAGCTCTTTTCTTTTCTTTTTTTCATCTTCCCTCCTTTATGTGTTTGTGAACAAACTATCTAGCTCAAAGTTGGTTATGTTATCCTGTTTCATAAATAGCTTGTGCATCAAGGGTTACCTTACTGCTCACCGTTATATGAGTGGGATCATCAATACTGTGCTGTTAATGCTAGAAAGTGGATTACCTTGCTTTAGTAGAGGTAACCTTATTGGAAATCGTCGCAAAAGGTTTCATCCCGATATGAGTGAACGAGAGGCTACCATTTTCATAAAAAATGTGTACGATGCCTACAACAAGTGGACTACTTTCAGTTATGACTTAATTAAGTACATGCAGCAAGGCATTAAGAAGTAAAATAAAATAAAATAAATTGAAAGAGCTCATCTGCAAATGTACATGATTACTCGTAGTTCAATGATTACAGTGTTCTTATTTATAGTTGCGAATTTGCGATATTTTAAAGGATGTCCATGATAGTTTTGTGGTAGAAAAGGTTGTGGAACTGCATCAGAATTGATGTTAAGGACAACAAAAATGCTTACGCGTCTGCTGCTGAGATGGGCCCTTGATGCTAGTAATAATAGCATTGTATGGTATTTGTGTTAGAAAAAAAAAGCATGAGCATACGCCAATTTACAGTTTACATAAATGATGAATTGATAATCATTATGAAGCTGATAGGTATAATGAGTTGATGATCATTGGAGAAAGGCATTAGTAACATAATTGATCAAGATGAGCAGTAGTGGATCAATTCAAGAATCAGTAGCATAACTAATCAAGATGAGCAATAGCTGATTAACTTTAGAAGTTAGTTAGAAACATAACTAGTTCAGCAAGAGCAAGAGAGCTGGCATCAGAATGCATAAGAATTTAGTTATTCTAATATTTGTAAAGTTAATTATAAGAAAGAAGTCCATATGTTTCCATTAAATAGTATAAAAATGAATTGTTAATGATCGAAGAAATGAAGTAACAAACAAAAAGAGAATTACATCATTTTGCTTTCATATGTTCTTCTTTTATTTTCTTGCATTTCCCTCTTAACCGAACACTCATTATGAGTCTTCTAACTATTTGATCACATTTCTTCTCTCGTTCTATTTTTCACTAATTTTTTTTTACACGATAAAGTTTTAAGAAGTACATGTTCATTGTCTTATTTTACTGACATAATAGTCTATTTGATTAGTGAGGTGAAAAAAAAATTATAGATTGCTAATAAATAAAAAAGTCAAAGAATATTTCTCTCACCTTATTTATTTTCTTTACTTATATATATATATATATATATATATTTTGTTCTTGACTTTTTTTTTAATTTTAACTCTAAGAGAGATGTCAACGGAGCGAGTTTAGAATAGATATCTCTAAAATCGCATTTGCATTTGTTACAAAAATTCAATATCAAACTTACACCAAACCCCTTAAACAAATAATTAATATTTATCAAACTTGTATGAATATCCATAAGTTTTTAGCGAGTTTTTTTTTTTGTACAAGATAGTAGTATATATTGTAGGTGGAATAATTATTAAGATAATGGATACATAAGCTAGATTAGTCTGAACCTTGCAATATTAAACAACTACTATTATTATACAAAATAAAATATAGATTATATAAGCTGAATAAAGTAAATTTCTAAGAAAAAAGTTTATAGATGTTGTAAAAAAATATTAATATCACCGCACACAAGGAAGAAATAAAGAATTGTTTTTTTTTTAAATATCAATATAGAATATTTGGCCATTAAAATAAATTGAATCCAACTAGTAAATCGTATTCACTAATATAATTCTAAGATATATTATAATCATACAATACAAATAAAATATTTTTTTTAACACTTGCATGAAATAATATATACCTTTGGAATGCTCAAAGGATTTTTGTTAGCATATTCGCCTAATTTTCCTATCTTTCAATCATTGAGTCATTCCTATAAAAATGTAGAGAAAAGAGTTAAATAACATCTATTAGTACAAAGATAATAGAAATTCAAATTAAAAAAAAAAGTCAAAACTACTTGAATAACTCATACCATAAATGATTTTTCATTTTTAATCTTCCTACATGCTTGATGAAACCATATATCAAAAGAAGAGAAAAAAACATGCTTGATAAATTATGGCAGAGCATGTTTTGTGTGCAGCAAGCGACGATAGGCAGAATGTGTGCGGTGTGTAGGAGCAACAGACAAAGGAGAGAAGAGCATGTGCTAGAGGTGGCAAACAGACCAAACCGACCCATAAACAGTGTAGGCCTGATCTGGTCCGATCCCTTGAAGAGCTAAGTCGAGCCTAAAGATATAGTGGCTCGGGCTCAGCCTGTGGCTCATATGCCCATTTAATTTAATATTTTTTTATTTTTTATATTATAATATTTATTTTACTTTTCGTTTTTTATTATTAACGGATTGATACATAAAGTTTGGAGGACCGATACATTGAGAAGAGATCAATATGCAGAGAATAACATATCAATACTTTTAAGTAAGAGAGTTCAAAAGAAATTACAATTTAAACCAAATCAATACCTTCGAGTAAACAAATCGATATTTTCAAGTCAGAGAGTTTGAAAGAAATTACAACTTGAACCAGATCGATACCTTCAAGTAAACAGATCGATACTTTTCAGTTAACAAGTTTAAAAAAATTATAATTTGAATCAGATTGATATATACAAGAAAAAATATCAATACATTCAAATCAGAGACTTCAAAAAAAATTGTAAGTTCAACTATATCGATACATTGAGAAGATAAAATTGATACTTTTTGTCGAGAAAATTTATAAATATTTGAAATTGACATCGGCCCACAAGCTAGCTCAGGTCCAAGCCCAGCATAGCCCGCTTGAACCGGGCTTTATGGCTGTCTTAGACTGTATGTCTTTTAAGTGCACCTAGCCTAGCCCAGCACCTTAAGACCTGATGGGCTTCAATTTCAAGGGCTAGGCTAGCTTGACCCATTTGCCACCTCTAGCGTGTGCTAGCAACTACTAAATGTCAAATTTGTGTGTATTTTGTTTTTGTGTTGTGCCTTGTACGTGAAAAATTTAGGTTTATATAACTATAATATCAATACAATTTTGGTGATTTCATTATATATATATATATATATATATATATAACTAAATATCTGCAAGTATCACTTGTAGATATTGTACTAGTACCTGTACCAAACTCATTGTGAGTTTTTTTTTTAAAATTCATTTTAAACCTTCTAAAAGACATACCAAAGTCATCTCATTAAGGTCAGGTACTAACGAGTTGGCAAGTTTGCTGGTGAAATTATTATCCCTAATCGCCAACTCATGATTTTTTCTTAATCAATAATTAGATTGTCCTACTACATAAGTATAATGACGTGGTAAAAGTTGTTGGAGATATGCCCTAAAATCAATCATGTCATACGATTTATTGATATCTTTCATTGTATATATAATTATGTAATTAATTGTAAATTAATTTATGATTAATAAAATAATTTTTATATCATTTTGCATGTTTAATTGCTGATTTATATTGTATATAAAATGTAAAATGAGATATCGTTATATATTATAATGTCAAGACTCTATTTGGAAAGAGCTGTAGATATGAGTACAGAGTCTATGATTTAAATATACTCGAATTAGTTCCCAATTGAGGTGATGTCATATAGGACTATGATATTGCATGACTGGTATGTTTGATGTTGCCAAAATTAGTATTGGATGCTAATGGTTGGGTGACGAGTCTTATGTCACAAGAGTATAAATATATGTAATACGTTGGAGAACATGTTATTGAATGTGACCAAACGTGATGAATCACATGGATGATTATCCACAGTTAATGATATATCACACAGTCGTACTAGTGTACCACTAGTTGTATAACCTAAGGTGTCACGGCTGCCTTCCGCACTGAGGGACATTGTTTACTTGTGTATATCATATCGAGCTAGCCATGCCTGGTGAAAGAAGCTTGTTGGCAATGTATTTAAATGTATGAGGATATGTGATAACCAAGATATAATCTGCTGGCTCAGATGTTGGAGCTTGAGATGCTAGGTCGAATTGTCATACGCGAGAATAAAGATTTTGGCCAAAGCATGTATGTTTGAAAAAGTATTTTGCGAATATATGAATCATGTATATTATTAAGGTTTTGATCCTATGATTGAGTTAAGGGTTTGACAATATCATGACCCACACTCGATTGGGAGTCGACAACAAAGGGACTTTACTACATGCACGTACGACTATATGGATTTATCCAGTATATTCATTCATCTGTGTTTAGGGGTCATAACATCTTGCTAGAGGTCACTCATGATCATTGGAAGCTTTGGCTGCAAAGAGTTGTACTAAAGAGATACGAAAGAGATCTTATCTACTTTAACTCACAGTGAATCCAATGGGTCACACACATTAGTCAGTTATTTGATGATGATGGTAATTGTTATTGTACAATAATCATTAATTAGTTAATAATATTGTTCCAATACTTTGATAGGATAGCAATTTGATTATTTATTGTAAAGAATAAATTTTTCGGTTAGGATGCGCTAGCACCCGTATACATAAAAAATATTTAAGTTATTTATGGGATAATGTAAATATGATTTACGAATATTATATTAGTATATAGATATAATATTTTAAAAATGATTAAAGTAAACATAAAGTAAATATAATATCTATTATATTCATAAAATAATAAAAATATCTAAATTAATCATTACTTATTATATTATTAAAGAAATAATATAATATGTATATATATATAAATTCTCTCTCTCTCTCTCTCTCTTAATATATATATATATATATATTAATTTAATTAATATATAATATTAATACATTAATTGAATTAATGTTAATTGAATCAACCTATCTAGTATTGACAAATGACATTATTTATTTGATAAAGTGAAAAGCCAAATGGGTGATGTAGGGCAGTGCAGGAATCAAGTTGACAATTTGATTGCTAAAAAGAAAAGATTTAAGTGTTAAGTCTAATGCAGGTTGTTGTTGTTGCTTCAACCGAGAGAAAACTTAATCTTCCTCCTTCTCTCTGCATTTTCCAGTGAGCATCATTCTTGTGAGAAGCTTGGTGTGTTTTTGTTTTTGAACCAAAAATCAGAAGAGGAAGAAAGAAGCTAGAGAGAGAAAGCTACGGATTAGCTTAGTGAAGCTAAAATCCATAGCTTGATAACTACATCAAGAAACTGGAACCATCTTCGCCATCCTGACGTATGGATACACTTAGAAGCAAGCGAGAAAATTGGCTTGCTGTTCCGGATTACAAAATCAAATTAGTATAACTTCTTAACTTTATATTTATATTTGAAAATGTTTTAAATCTCAAAATATACATATGTACATGTCTTAATTCCTTCAAAGCCTTTCCATATGTCCGTGTGACAGGCGTGGCTTCCTCGCGATGAAGCCACGCCTGAGAATTGAATATATATATATATATATATTTAAAAAAGATAAAATATTTGCGGGTATCACTTGCGGATATTGCATCTATACCTATACCAAACTCATTACGAGTTTTTTTTTTTTCAAACTTGTCTCAAACCTGCTAAGAGATATATCAAACTTGTCTCATTAAGATCAAGTACTAACGGGTTGACTAGTTTACAGGTGAAATTGTCATCCCTAATTACCAACCCATGATTTTCTCTTAATCAATAATTAGATAGTCTTACCCCATAAGTATAATAACGTGGTGGAAGTATCCTACTATCTTTTAAAATATTTATTTATATATATATATATATATAAATTATGGCAGAGCATGTGTTGATGGGCAGAATGTGTGCAGTGTGCACGACCAGCAAACAAAGAAGAGGAGAGCATGTGCTAGCGACTATTAAATATAAAATTTTTGTGTATTTTATTTTTGTGTTGTGCCTTGTAAGTGAAAATTTTAGATTTATATAACTATAACATCAATACAACATGATTTAGTGATTTCGTTAATATATATATATATATATATATGTAAAATATTAAATATCTGTGGGTATCACTTGCGGATATTGCATCCGTACCCGTATTAAATTCATTGTAAGTTTTTTTTTTTTAACTCGTCTCAAACTTGTGAAGAGATGTATTAAAATTATTTCATTAGGGTTAAGTATTAACATATTGACAAATTTGTAGATGAAATTGTCATCTTTAATCACCAATCTATAATTTTCTCATTATTAATAATTGGATAGTCTTTTCACCTAAGTATAATGATGTGATAGACTTATCTTCGTATCTTTTAATGTATATAATTAACTCAATTTTATTTAGTGGTCCGTAAAATCCAAACAAAACAAAATAAAATAAAAAAAGCAAGGTCCCTTTTACTCCTGCTTTATTACAACCGGACCTAGTCAAGTCAATCAACACATGCAACAACGGACCACATGTTCTAAAAGGGACTTTAACATACATAAACCACAAACCAACTTTAGCTTCTATCTATAAATTCATCTAATAAATACGGAGCATTGCTAACTATTTAATATTTGCTTAGATTGCTTGTAACAAATCATAAAGAGAAAGATAAATTTATTATAAAGTATTATCTATTATTGATTCGTAATTTATCATTTTTTTCATTACAAAAGGTAAAAGAGTTTCCCACTTGACCCTTCTCTCACTCACTCAAATATCACACACGCGTCACTCACTATTGCTCAGAAAACTACTCAAATTTTTTAAAAAGCATTATATTTACCACGCTATTCTTCATTCAGCGTTAGAGGCAGGACCTAACTGAATGTTACTTGCACCGTCACCGTTAACTCCGTAGCTTTGGTTTCTCTTATTCCTCTTAGAACCCCTCGGCCAATTGAAATTGCCGAAAAGCCAATCCATCCCTTCGAGGGTTTTACCCTGTGTTTCGGGGAGGTAGATGTAATGGAACACCAAGGCAACTGATGCGATTCCCGCGAAAAGAAAGAAGGCCCCACCCATTGTGATCCCTTTGTACAGCGATATAAAACTAATTGATATGACCCCACCTGTTACACGGTTTATTATCACTCTGATACTGGCGCCCTGAGCTCGTAGCTTCAACGGCAGGATCTCAGAGCTGTATATCACTGTGATGGGGCCCATTCCGATTGGGAAGAACGCCACGTACGACAACACCGTGGAGATTGTCAAACCGACGGCCCAGACTAACTTTTCGTGGGCGCGATCGATGATCATGATTGAGAGACCCAGGGTTCCAAGTGAAAAGATCATATCCGCAGCACTACTTAGAAGCAACGGACGCCGTCCGATCCTATCGAGTAAAAATTTAGCCACTAAGATGAAGATGGTTCCTACAAATCCAACGGCTAGCGTTGCGAGTAACTTGTCATTTGATGATGTTATCCCGGCCTTTTCAAATATTAAAGGACTGTACAAAACGACAGCGTCTATGCCGGTTGCTTAATGGAAGAAATGAATGCCAACGACTGCGATTATGATGTGACGAACGGCTGGTGTCGGATGAACGAGCAGCTCTTTCCATACACCCTCATTCTTCTGCACCACAACGATGTCTTCGTTGCAATCATGAGGAATGCCGGCGGCTTCTTTGTTATCTGCCAGTCTGAGGAGAGCTTCTTCTTTGGTGTCTGATTTTCTGTCGAGAACTTTCTTGGCTTCGCCGAGTCTGCCTTGCATGACGAGCCAACGCGGAAACTCCAGCATGGCTAAAGCGCCGACGGCGAGCAACATGGAGGGAATGGCTCCGATGCCGAGCATCATGCGCCAAACCAAGTGGAGTGACAGCTTGGACTTGGAGAATCCGTAAATCGAGACGTATCTCAGTAATATGCCGCCGTTAATGAAAAGCTGTAACGTTATCCACACATATCAAGTTTCAGGCTAAAGTTTGGTAATATATATTTTTTTTCCATTTTATAAATTTAAAGAGAACTAAAAATATAATAATTGAAAATGCAAAATTCATTTTTTAAAAATTAAAATATAACACAAAAATGTATGGAGTCTTTTATACAGTTGCTATTTTGGGTATTTTAAGGTTTAATTTATATTAAAATTTCGGAAAATAATTTTCAACAATTCAAAAATTGTTTCTGTTTTTGAAAAACAAGAAAATTACTTCCTGAAAGTAAAAGCTAAACAGCGTTAAAAAGAACAAACCGAAGGGAATGTAGTGAGAAAGCCACGAGAGGAAGCCGGAGAGACTTCAGCAGTGTAAACAGGAGCGATCATAAGAGCGTATCCGACGGCAATACCAGCAACAGCAAGACCGACCATCAGAAAAGCATAGTTGGTGGCGAACCCCATCAGCAGAGCTCCGGCGAAGAAGATGGCTCTCGTCAGCACCATTGTGTACCGGCGGCCGATCCATTCGGAGGTTATTCCGGCGGCTGCCGAGCCCATCAGTGAAAAAATGGTGAAGATTCCCAATAAGATATTGACTTGCACGTCACTGATTTCCGGGTCCTCTTTGATGAAGACAACAGCTCCACTCTTCACTCCAATATCCGTCATACAAAACCATAAAAGACACGTATATATCAAACATTAAATACATGCAGAACAATAACAAATAGACAAGTGATTAAGGTAACATGCATCTCACAAACCACCAAAACGACAATATAGGGGAAGGAGAGAGTATTAGTTCGAACAGTATTTAACAAGGCTATTCATTTAATGAATATAAATAATTTTAAAAAAAATTTTATTTATCATTAATTCATAAATTTTTCTTTTCTCGTTACGATATAATGACGTGAAACTGTCGTTAACACATTAATATAATGATGTGAAACTGTCTTGCCTAAAATTCGGATTGATCAATCCTTTGTTTTTAAAGAAAATGACTAATTTTCGGAGAAAATTTTGTTGATAAATTAAGAAACTTGAGCTGCTTAACTATGCAAACTTACCGTAACCTAATAAGATTGAAGTCATGGAAGCTAAAATTGCACAAGCAAGAGCAAACTTGTTTCTCTTAGGTTTCTTAGGGGGATCGAAATCCGGAATAGTTTTGAGGTTTTGTGGGTCAGTATTGCTCTGGGCTCCCATGCCTGCAACCATGTTTGCTAGCGAGAGAAAGCGAGAGAGTGTGTTCTGTGTTGTTGTTGTTGTATGAAGCTAAGCCAGTGCTTGAAGTTGAAGACAGAAATTCAAGCCGCCATGAAATGCTAAACTAGCTATAGCTACAACTACAAGCTTTGGTGTGATGAGTGCGGTGTGTTTAGCTACAGAGGTTGAACTTATATAGAGGAATTAAGAGGAAGGCTTACCTCATTTCTTAGAGGAAGGCTTACATCATTTCAAGCCATGTGGATCTTTACATGACTCAGTCGTCTACCTGTATATATACTGCAACTATACTATAATATTTACTAATTTTTATTAATAGGTCCTAATATTAAAATCTGAACCTGCAAATTTTTAACGTCAAGGGTTTCTAAAATTAATTATGTACTAATAAAACATTGATTATACGATCCTTTGTATATATATAATTTAAAAAGAAATTTTTTTTTTGGTATAGTGGTACAGCTGCTTGATATTTTGTATATATTTTAACAACAATGATACCTGACATATCTAACTGTGTCTGAGTACAAAAACGACAATGAAAGTACCAATCGAGACCTTAATGAATTATATATTTGGTCAAGAAAGCAATCAAGAAGGAAACACTTGTTTGCCAGCGAGCATCCAAAAGAAGAGGGGAGATCTATGCAGATTGGCCCCGAAATATGACAAAACATTTGCACTGGCATTTTTTCTACGAGGATCCAAGTATTATGTTGTCGTTATTTTTATGACTGAACTTCACGTTGGCATTCATTCTAATTAATAATCTTGTTTTTAACTTTATTGATCGGCAGAGCAGTTCAATCTTTGATTGTTCAACCAATTGGGGCATCTCCGATTTTATTTTATTTTTTATTCGTGTTAAATATAATTGAAAAAATTGTTGAATAAATAAATAAATGTTTTATTTTGCTTGATCTGTTGCTAAAATATGTCTGGTTTGGAATTTACAGTAATGTTACGTGTTACGAGGGCATTTGCTTTGATCTTTTTGCACCTCCCAAAAGTTTGTTAATGTTTATTAATTTATGATTAAGACAATAATGGATGATTACCTAAAGTATTGTTAGGACAACACCTTAGTTTTTATTTTAAAATAGAACTTGGCTAAGATACAACTTATATATTTTGCATATATTAAAGTAAATTTTAAAATATAAAACTAAAAATTTAAAATAAATAGTATAAAAATTTTGAATTAGAAAACGTAAAAAAATTAAAAAAAAATTAACATAAAACTTAAAACACATAATATAAAAATTTTAAAACACGAATGTAAAATTTGAAACGGTTAATATAAGAGTCTAAAAAATTATATGTATCTTACATCTAACTTATTGCAGCCAAATAATTTAAAATAATAATAAATTTCAACATAAATTTTAAGTGATATAAATTTATCATATTATTAAACGCTCCTTTAATAAAATTTAGTTGTATATATTAATTTTTAAATTGATCAATTAATAACAATTATAATTTTTTAAATAATTTTATTGAAATTAAGCTATTTAAAACTTTTTTCTTGAAAGTTTAGAAATTTAATTGGCATAAAAGCTTTACTTAATTCTCTAGATAATAAGCTTACCTATGACTGCAAATATTAAAAAAAAAAATCTAATTCTATAGTAAATGGAATTATTAGAATAACATTAAATAACATGATTTAATAATTTATCACACAAGATTTGTAACTTATTTAACATTAATTATCAAATGAAATGCTAGCAAAATTATTAATATAATTGTTATAAAGTGTGATAATATATCTCAATATCCAAAAAAAAATAAAAATAAAAAACATCTCGATAATAATTTCAAACCTATCCATAACTCCAATGAAGAGAGTTTTAGGTAGATTAGTCTCACCATATTATTATACTAATGGAATGAGACCATTCAATAAGCGAGGTGAGAGAAAGTTACAAGTCGGTGATAAATAAATAAAAAAAATTAATGTCTTAATGTATGGCTGACGATAACTCTT
This sequence comes from Cedrela odorata, assembly GCA_035584115.1. Taxonomy (NCBI): domain Eukaryota; kingdom Viridiplantae; phylum Streptophyta; class Magnoliopsida; order Sapindales; family Meliaceae; genus Cedrela; species Cedrela odorata. The sequence goes on from JAXCLQ010001428.1 coordinate 24,205, forward strand.
CGATACTTAAGTTAACAATGAATTTGTTAAATTAAAGGGCCACCAAAATAAAAATTAGTGTTCAAAATAGAAGATTTTAAAGAGTGAGTTGAAAGAGTTGTATTTATGAATAATTTGACCGCATAACCCGTGGATTCTTTTTCTTGTCTTTTCTATGAATGAATTCTACTTTTATAAGTCATGATTGAATGGTTATAGAAGATAATTTGACAGTAACCACCCCTCAACTGTGGGTAATTACTTATGTAGGGGCGGTTGAGCAGTTGAACGGTTGTATGGAAGATGTGACACTCTCAAACCAATAATTAATGTGTCTTCGGGTCTTCGGTATTAATATGAACTCTCAGACCAACTGTCAACGTGTTTTTGGGTCTTTTGTATCCATGTGAAAATGAGGGCGATATCCTCAATTCTCATATGATAATAGAGAACATGTAAAAATAAATGCTCGATCTTTGGGTAGGTGCTTTACAGGGATAATATATTGTAAGAGTTATGCTCTACAAAATAATCACAAGTTGTTGTGATAAACATTATCTCTTATAATTTTTTACTTTTAATAATGAAATAAATATTTTATGGCAATTTCTTTCATTATTAATTTACATGTATATATGTATAATAATAAAGTCCATAGAATGTTTGCAATGTATATCTGATTATGATGATATTATACTTATGAGATAGATATATTAGATGTATCATTCTTAAATATTCTTAGTCATAAAACTGTAAAATAGAGCCTTTATAGTATCGAATAGATTGGTACACACTATATTTGTTTATTGAAAAGGTGGTTGTTCTCATAGACCACTTGTGTGATAACACTAAGGTAAGTGTGTAGGCGCTCATTAGAAAATGAGTTCACTGAATTAACTCACGACAAAAAATATCCAAATGGTAATTGTATTTTACTGTTAATTAGATATTCTTCATATCAGTTGTGTAAGTAATCCTTAAATTTGAGAATATCATAGTTATCTTGTGGGTGAAATGTTATAATTTAATACTAACTTAAGATAAACCATAAAATTCATTACGGGTAGTTATTGAGTATGGTATAACACTTATGGAGATAGATGAATATTTAATAAAAGATCTGTCATCCGTAATACATTGTAAGTGTATGCTCTATGTGAATAATAGAGATTTGACTCAAGAAATCATTGGTCAAGGTGCAGTGTGGGATTGAGAAAGAATTCTCAATGATAGTAAATTGAATGAGTCATGATTTCAAGATTTATTATACATAATATTGGATATAGTGGTTTTGACAATTAACCATGACCTTGATCTAATCAGAGCAAGTATGACGAAATGATTAAATTACACGGTAACTAATTACGAAATTGTTCATGTTGAAACTTACTACTTCATTATAATTCGGGTGGCTATGATACATTTTTAGATATTAATTTTGGTCTGTAGACATTTTAAATTAATCATGAAATGATTTACTGAACATCAAATGAATTAAAAAATTTAATTCAGAATTTAATGTATGTCTGCTGCCGACTTTATAATGAGTCTATTGAGTCACATTTAAATTGATAAGGAACTTATTTGAGTAGTTTTACAAGTGTTGGAATATTTAATTGTAAAATTTTTCATACAAGAGCATTATAGTAAATTTTATAAAATAATTTTATGGTAAATTTTATAAAGAGATATTATGATAATACTATAATAATTAATTGAATAAAGTGTTTATTTATTGATTATTATAATTTAAAGTATTGATAAATATAAAATATTGGCCATGTATGAAAAGTGGACAAAATGAATGGATATTATCATTTTTATGTGATGAAAATGTAAATATATATATTTTATTATTTTGAAAAATCAAAATTGAAGGTTTTTTATGTTTGGTCGAGAATGAATTGAAGAAGTTTTCTTCTTTAGCTCAGAAAGAGAGAAAAGAAAGGGAAAAAGAAAAATTACAAAAAATTTGTTAATTTTATTCAAACTTTTCACTTTCAAGCTTAAATGAATTCAAATTAACGGTGAACAAATATAGAGAATTCTCCTTAACACTCCTCAAGCTTCAAAATCTAAATTTGTGTAACAAATTTAAAGAACAAATAAATTGTTCTAACCTTAAAGTTTTAAAATTTATACCTAAAATAATTTAAATTTAATTTTGTTAACTTCCACTGCACTAGAAAATAGACTTACATACATACGTTCCAAACTATTTTTATAATGTTATTAATATAAAATAGTTTAAATAATATAAAAAATATAATTTTTTATTATTGTTATAAATATATTCTCAAATTAATTAATTTTTTCCCTCTCAAATAATTACTTTATTCATTTTTTTAAAAATTAATATCAAATACTTTTTAAATATTTTTACTTTAAAAAAATATTTTTAAAACACATTGCTAAACCATTTTTTAAATTTTAAAAACGTTATTTTTATAATTTTAAAAACCATTATTATTAAAATTGTTACTAAATGAGGGTTTTAATAACTATAAATTTTTATTATTTGGAAAATTAAGGGGTAATAAAAGTGCGAGGAAATTTAAGACGTGAATTGTTGAGAGGTGACAACACAAACTGTAGCTTTCAATTTCAAAAGATACCTCCGTTTCGTCCCGTTTCCAAACATGAAACCCCGTGCTTGACGATGTGCGCTGCGGCCCCGTGAACTATACGATGAGTAATCTCTACATTGATTTGATAAAAAAATTTATTACCCTTCACACGTATTAACACAATGAACCTATACGACAGAGATGCTCGATGGTCCTGATTTCTAAAAGGTCCCCTACATAAATTATTATCCTTCACTCGTATTAAGACAATGAACCTACATATGTGTCCAATTATTATTATTATTAGCTCTTTCGGGGAACAATATTCACATTTGATGTAGGAGTTTACTTCATTTTCTTCGGAATAGTACGTAGTGGGGTTATTGGTTGATTGAATATTAATTGATATATACTCCGTTTGAAGTTGTAAAATATTTAAAGTATATATTTATAATATATTATATGTCTATTATATTTCAAATTTTTAATTTTTATATTAATTATTTTAATTTTTTTTATATTTTAAATTTTATTATTAATTATTTTAAATTTTACGTTAAGAGATGTATAAATATATATTAACATCAAATTTTGTACCTTCATATATCAACATCAAATTTTGTTAAAGTTTGAGGTTCAATAATTTATTTAATATGACTTTTAAAGAATAAAATATGTACTTAATATGAGTAAATAACCTTAAGACATCGATTGAAATTGGAAAAGATAATTTGACTCGTTATGCACAATTTAGATATCGAATCTTGGTTACCTTTACTGCCTTTCGAGAAGCACCTAGTTTTATTAGAGACGGTTGATTCTAGCGGTGCGCATCGGAGCAACATGTTTGGGCATTAACAAGTTCTGATTAATGTCTATAACCAGATTGAAATGCCAAAATAATGGTGCCAGCCTTTTGTGTTAACAGCATAAAATGGGGCACTATCGTTGAATTGGAAATGAACGTGGAAGGCATAAAATGTATCATTAAACATGAAACTTATAGCATAAAAGATTAGGATAGTAATATGGGTTTGATATTGTGATTTGGCTAAAAAATTAATGTATGCATTATAAAGAATTTGTGCGCAACTTGAAAGAAAGCAATTCTATCGTGGCAATGTTCTTAAGTAGTCATTGAGGATGAGGAATGAATTAAAAGTTCAAAATTTAATGAGCCGAGGTCGCAACAAGATAGGCCCAGGTACAGAATCATCGTAGAAAGCCCAAGGAAGGAGTCTAAATGCCCTCATCTTACTTTTCAATACACCTATTTTCAAGAAATGCAGGGTTGTTGGTTTAAAAGAAGAAGGGTGTGATCAGCATACGAGTCGGGTGTGTTTAGTATCTCTCCTGGGGAATGAATGCAGTCTACTACAAAAGAAGTGAGTCTAAATGTACCCTCTTATGTCAAAATACACCTATTTCTAATAACGGAAAAGCTAGTACCTTATTTAGAAAAGGGGTATAATCTGTATGTTACATCGTTGGCTTTAGTATTGCTCTTTGAATGGTGCCCTGCTCAAAACAACACGAGAAAGTTTATGCTCCAGTTGAGGCACGAGGGTACTGGGTACTGTCTGTCTTCTTTGTCGCTTAATTTTTGTTGCAGTCAGGTCAGAGAGTTTAGAAGCAAGTGAGAAAAAAATGGACAGCGGTGTTTATAAACGATTGAATGCTGTGTCTCGCCATCTTTTGCGAGACAAGTGAAACTAATTTAAACAATTAACATTCTTCACATTTGTGTTCTCCCATGATGCTGATGCATCTTTGTTGAATGCAAGGTTTTGTTAAAAAGCGGGCAGTTGCAAACCCAAGAACCACCACTCCTGGCAAGGTAAAAATAAACCCTTTTTTTTTTATTTAAAAAGATGTCTTTTAATTATGGTAAAAGTGATTAGTATTTGCAAAATTGTTGTGCTGTTTATGTGATAGTGCTACTAAATATAGTCAAAGTTTTGTTTTTCTTCACCAATTCAAAACCATATTAGAATTGTCACTTCTAGTTTTGGGTTTGTGGAGTAAATCCATGTTCTTCGAATGTTAGTATTCACAAACACAAGCACTAATTATTAAAATGTAGCTTTAAAAAATGTATCCACGAGTAGCTAGAGTTGAAGATTTCAGTTTTAAGAAAACAAAGAAAAGCAAAGAAAAATGTAAAAGGAAAAGTAGAACTTTAATATATTACTCAAAACAATTTTCTTTCCTTGTTTTCATATCAAGAGAGACCTCTTACATATGTACAACAATGGATTGGTGAATAAGACAACTTATTATTGTGTATGGTTGATATGAATTCAGCCATTGATTTGTTGAGGCATAATAGAATGATACGGTTGTTTTCCTTTTGCTGCTCTGACGGTGTGTGTATGCATTGCAGGCTCAGGCGCACTAACAGGTACAATGTTGTCCTTCACTACATAAGCTATTATTCTAGGTGGCACTTCTACTTTGTCATCCATGTCATCCTTAGCCTTAACACCATTCTCAACACCCCCTCTCAAACTTAAGATTCTTGGAAGAACTTTGAGCTTGCTTATAAAGTAAATGAATCTGTTGTAGGTCAAAGGCTTGGTATCAGCCATTTGGTCTTCCGTAGGTATGTATCTGATTTCCACTTCTCTTGTTGTTACTTTGTCCCTTACAAAGTGTAGGTTTATTTCAATGTGTTTAGTCCTTGCGTGGAAGACAGGATTTATGGCAACTGTTGTAGCACTCATGCTGTCACTCTATATCACCATTTTGCTCTTGGTTTCAACTCTCAGTTCACTTAAAATAGAGGTTATCCAAGTCAATTTTGCACAAGTGTGAGCTAATGCCCTGTATTTTGACTATGCACTGCACCTTGCCATCACATGCTGTTTCTTTGAGCTCTATGACACCAAGTTCTTCCCAAGATACACACAATACCCACTCATTGATCTCTTATCATCAAGATCACTTCCCCAGTTTGCATCATAAAATCCTGTCAATTTTAGGCTTGATCCTTGATGAAATTCCAATACATAATTAATGGTTCCCTTCAAGTATCTAAGAATTCTTTTACATGCAAACCAATATAAGACCATAGGATTAGCAACAAATTGACTTAATTTGTTGATTGCAAATGATAAATTAAGTCTAGTGAGGGTCGCATATTGCAAGTATCCAATGATGCTTCTGTACAAGGTTTGATTAGAGAAAGGTAATCCATCTTCTTTTATCAGTTTAGTTCTTATGCTAAGAGGTGTGTTAGCTTCTTTGCAGCAATCTATGTTGGTTTTTCTGAGCAAGTCTTATACGTTCTTGGTCTGTATGATCATCAATGTTTTTTCTAATCTTTTCACTTCAATTCCTAAAATGAAATATAGGCTGCCTAGATTTTTTAGAGCAAAAGCTTGGTTCATTTTCTTGATTATTTCTTCTATGGATTCATTATTATTTCATGTGACAATAATGTCATCCACATAGATAAGGAAAATTGTCTTTTTCCTTCTGAAGAACAAAGAAGTTTCTGACTTGGAACTTTTAAATTGCCAATTTATTAATACAGTTTTGAGCCTTTTAAACCAGGCCTTTGGAGCCTGCTTTAGGCCATAAAGTGCCTTATTTAATTTGCACACATAACCTGGTTTGCTGGGGTCTTCAAGTCTCTCAAGTTATGTCATGTATACTATCTTTGTAAGCTCTTCACTAAGGAAAGCATTATTCACATCGATTTGCCTAAATTTCTAATTGTGTGCTATTAAAAGTGACAATATGATTCTGATTGTGGTTGCTTTTACTACTGGACTATAGGTTTCATTAAAGTCTAACCCAGAGGTTTGATGAAATCCCTTTGCAACTAGTTTTGCTTTTAGTCTAAACACACTTCCATCTGGTTTCTCCTTGACCTTAAATACCCATTTGTTTTTCACAAGCTTAAAGTTTGAATTGTAAGGCACTAATGACCAGGTTCTATTGCTCATCAGTGCATTATATTCATCAATCATAGCTTATCTCCAATTTGGATCACTCAAAGTAGATGTAGTGTTTTCTGGTATGTTGACATAATTTTCAGTTATGTATGTCTTTAGCTTAAATGTTCCCACTTTACTTCTAGTGATCATTTGGTATATTGATGCAATTTGTTTAAGGAGGTTGTCTGGTATTTGTATTTCTTGTGTTTAATCTGCTGATAAGGATTGTGTTTCTCAATCAATGCTTATAGATTGGATTTAAGGAGAATCATTGTGCAAATCAGTTTGTATGCATGTTGTATCATCCATGTCATTATCTAAGGAAAAGAGAGTACCTATTTCTGCTACAGGAGTTAGTGTTAAACTTTCTTCACAAGTTATTGTTCTTATATGTGAAATTTTGTGCTTAATGGGAACTACGAAATCTTGTCTTAATGTTGTTAAGTTCTCTTTAGTCAGCCTAGGATTTTTGTTTAAGAATTTCTAATCATCCATGAAGGGAAAACATTACTCATTAAATCTTACATGTCTAGTAATATAAACTCTTCCTGTGTGATGCAGGCAAAGGTATCTTTTATAATAAGCACTCAGTTCAAGGAGAACACATCTAGTTTGTGTTTGTTGTAAGGTCTTAGTAATGGATAACATTTACATTCAAAGGTTTTAAGAAGTGAGAGATCTGGTTTTCTATTATGCAGCTTTTCAAATGGAGTTTTCCATTCTAAAGTTTTTGAGCAAGTTCTATTAATTAAATGAGTTGTTGTGCTAAAAGACTCCCACCAATAGTTTAATGGCATTTCAGCCTATGCAGGTAAAGCTAAGCCTACTTCTGTGATGTGTCTATACTTTTTCTTAGATTTGCCATTTTGATGGTGTGTGTGTGTATGGGCAAGAGTATCTTAGCTGGATTCCCTCTTGTCTTAGGTAGTTTTCGAAAGGCTTATATTCTCCTCCCATGTCATATTGAAATGTTTTAATTTTTTTGCCAAAGAGTTTCTCCACTTATGTTTTAAAGGCAACAAAAATAGGAAATGAATCTGATATTTTGTTAGTGGGTAAATCCAAGGGAAGTTTGAGAAGTCATTTACAAAGAGTATATAATATATGTAACCTTGGTTTGAGATTAGTGACGTTGGACCCTAAATATCTGAGTGGATCATTTCTAAGGTTACACATTGGGGAAATGGGGTTGGATGTTGGTCCCTCTATTCCCACTCATTCCCCTATTTGGGGGAAAATGGGAATGGGGGATTTTAGGGGAAGATACCCCCATCCCCAACCCCAGTTCCCCATTTCCCCCGTTTTTCTATTTATATATTTTATTATAAATATAATATAATTAAGTTTTTAAATAATAAGAAATATTAAAATTATTTTTTGAGAGTACATCCATTTCAATTAGGGGATGATTTTCATCCCCATCCCCATCCCCATCCCCATCCCCA
>JAXCLQ010001428.1:32236-43653 GCA_035584115.1 Cedrela odorata
CATCCCCATCCCCATCCCCATCCCCATCCCCACCCATTTTCTCATTTTCTCCTTAACAATTTCCTTCAAATGGGTTAGGGTCGTAGGGGAATAGGGCTCCGAGGTAAAATGTGCAACCCTAATAATTTCTAATGGCATTGTTGTTTTCTTTTATGTGTTCTTGAAGCTAATTTTGTGTGCTTTACTAAGTTGACAGGTATTGCAAAAAGTCTAGCAAATATTTTTCATTTGTTTTAAAAACATTACAACTTGACATAGTTATTTTGAGAGCTGTTACATTAGCATGTCCTAATCTTCTATGCCAGATATTTAATTCACTATCAGCTCTTATGCTTTCATTGTTTGAAACAGGCTCATTCGAAATTTCAGATAACATAGACTTTGGTCTTCTATAGTTGGTAACCCTATGACTCAATCCTAGATGTTTTTTGGAAAGTGACACTTGTAATGACTTAGAAAGCAGGAGCTTGTTAAGACCATTCTTAGCAATTCCTTGCAGGAAGATTCTCCCTTAATCTTTGTCCTTAATCATGCATACATTTCTATAAAATACCATAAATATTTTGTTATTTTGAATGAGTCTTGAAATATTAATAAAATTTTTTGTAATTTCAGGTATATGCAATAGACATTTCAAGTGTAAGTCTTCAGGGTTGTGCAAAGTGAGGTGTCCAATGTATGAAATTTTAAGTTTAGATCCATTACCTACAGCAAGTTGTTTAAGCCTTGTGTACTAGGCTGCCATGTTCAAGTTTTTGAGGTTGTTTGTGATGTAGTTTGTAGCCCCACTGTTTATATACCAGAAAAGGTCTTTTGGGTTCTCAAGAGCTGCAACATATGCCCTATTTTAGTCTTGTTTTTGTTGTGTTTGAGGTGAGAAGTCCCTATTGAATCTATGCCAGCAGCTTGCTACCATATGACCAATTTTGTTGCAAATCTGGTAAGTTGGTTTGTTGCATTTGTTGCTTCCTCTTCCTTTGCTTTGGAATCCTTGGTGATTTTGATTGAATCCTCATGTTGTGTTGTTAAAGTGTATTCCTTGTTGAGTTTGAAGATTGTTCTTGTCATTCAAGATTCTTCTTTGAAAGCCACTTGCTTGAGCATAGTTTGCTGCAAAGTTAGGTTGCTGACTCTGGTTGATTGAAGACATGTTTCTCTCTATCCTGTTTTCATAACTCAGAAGCATTGCATAGACATCTTGAAAAGGGAGTTTCTCAGCCGTTAATGTTATATTGACAACTACTGAGTCATATTCAGAACCTAAGCCTTCCATGAGATACATTATCAGCTCATCATTTGAGACAATGTTCCTTACAACTCTTAGATTATCCACTTAGGATTTCATTTTGTTGTAGTAGTCATTCATGCTTAATGACTCTTTTTTGGTGTTTTAAATTTGTGACCTGAGCTGCATTGATCTAACAGTGGTTTGAACAAAAAATAACTTTTCCAGAGTCATCCATACCTCTCTTTGAGTGCTGCATTGGATGGTTAAGGCCAAGATGCTTTTTGTTAGGGATGATAACATCTAACTTATTAACATCTGGTCTTGTTTCATCCAAACATGACATTCTAGGTTTTTAGAAATGATGATGTTGTGTTTTGCGTCAATTGAGACAATCATCTTTCTTGGTATTTCTTGTGAGAAACTATGACTTTCATAACAGGTAGTTGGTGTTTGTTAGCTTGATTGGAGTGGTGAAGGTAAAGAAGTTTGTATTTGAGAGGGTTGATGTTTGTATAGCACTTTGAGAAGTGATGCTTTGGTTGCTAACTCCTGTATTCACGCCTCTAATACCAAGTTGAAGATTTCAGTTTTAAGAAAAGAAAGAAAAGCAGAGAAAAATGTAGAAGGAAATGTAAAACTTTAATATATTACTAAGAATAATTTTCTTTCCTTGTTTTCATATCAAGATAGACTTTTACATATATACAAGAATGGATTAGTGAATAAGACAACTTATTATTGTACAATATTACAGGTGTATGGTTGATATGAATTTAACCATTGATTTATTGAGGCATAACAGAATGATATGGTTGTTTCCTTTTGTTACTCTGATAGTGTATGTGTGCAATACAAGCTCAAGCACGCCAGCAGGTAAGTTGTTGTCCTTCACTGCATAAACTGTTATTCCAGGTGACACCTATGCTTTGTCATCCATGTCATCGTCAGCCTTAACACCATACTCAACAGCTAGTATTGGCAAAATATCAAAATTGTATGTTATGGATTTCTTTTGCTGATCTTTACATTAAGGGTTACATTATACAAGTGAATTACATGCTAGAAGGAGTAGCAAGGAATGTTGCCGAGTGTTTGTCAAACCTTGGAGCTAAGCCTCACATGATTACTACTGTAGGACTTCACATAACAGGTGATTTGCTTTTACTTTTTAGTATCATGATAGCTTCATAACATTTTTTATGTCACGACAATTTTGTTTTTATTTTGTCTGAGAGATTTTAATTCATTTCCGTTGAAATATTTTCCTTCGACAAATTTGTAGAGGGAAATTAATATTTAAACATTTTTCCCTTAATGAATTCGTCAAGAGATAATTTTCGAACATTAATTTCTTATGAGGTTCATTGGCTGGCCTGCAAATGGTTGCTCAAACATTTACAAGGATCCTATAATTATGGTCTTTAATTCTTCAAGACAAGAAGACTGTAGATTAATGCATTTTTAAATGCTGACTAGGATTGTGATCGTAATGATAAAAGATCTATGGGAGTTTACTGTGTATTTTTTGGTGATAACTTGATATCTTAATCCTCAAAAAAGCAGCAGGTTGTGGCTTGATCTAGTATATAATCATAATATAGAGCTATTGAACTTGATGTTCATTATGTTAGAGATAATGTACCCAACAATGAACAAATTGTTAATGTCCTTATAAAGCCTTTACTTGTCACTTTATTCCAATATTTTTTATCCAAGCTGAACCATTCAACTTGAAAGGGATGTTAATGCAAAGCCTCTTAATCAATGAAGTAAAGCTAAAAAAGCCTGAAGTTTCAATGAAAGTTGTTGAGTTGGCATGCAACTAAAGCTGAAGAAGATTAAAATTCCGGAATAACAAAAGTTGAAGAAGAGCTAAGAGCTGCAAAGCTGTCAAACTGAAGGCTAGCTGAAGATGTAATGAAGGATGCTGAGTTGATGCTAGCTAGAAGCTTTTGTTATATTCAATTTATCAAATAACATATTTCTAAAAATCATTAGGTGGTTTTAGGAGTTAGTTAGTATGATATTTATGTATTAGATTAATAAAAACCATAAGCTTTACTTCGTATAAATTAAACCTGTTTATTAATATTGTAAATATAAAAAATAAATACAAAGACTTCATTCATTCAAGTAAAGTTTTCTCTCTATTTTTCTTTGATTTTCTTGGCTCTGATACCAAATAAAGATTTGTAGACCATTTGGTTAAGAATAAAACTAGAGAAAAACATAGAAAAAACTTTACTTGAATAAACAAATTCTTTGTATTAATTTTCTATATTTACAACTCTAATTTACAAATCAGCATGAATGGTTCAGTTTTCTTAAGTGATGAAATTGAAAAGTGAAGTCGATGGCTTTTGCCAATTTGACTTGCATCATAAAATGTGATTTGTTGATTTTTATTGAAAAATGAAAGTTGCTTACAAGTATGCAATACAACTTTTAAGGTTTTGGTTCATGGATGACCTAACATTTGACGTAACATAGACAGAGAATTTAAAGAAGATACAATTATGCTTATATAACATACTAAGTTTAGTCTATTACATATTATATTTTGATTTTGACTTACAGAAATGACAAGACTTTGAGACTTTATTGAGCTACTGAAATCAACAAAGAGCTTAGACACATTAATTGGAAATATTGAAAGCATTGACTAAGGTTTGCTTATTGCAGTTAATTAATTAGTGTTTGAAGTAGAAAGTAGCAGCCTATACAGGCCTTTCAAAGCCACACCCTTCAATAGCAGCACTTTCTTCACTTGGTTTTTAAAAAAATAAAAATCACCACAAAGCTCAATAATTAGACTATTATCATATATTAATCTTGAAACACTTATTAAATTCTTTAGAATTTTAGGAACACATAACATGCCTTTTAATATGATTTTGTGATTGTGAGAGGGATTAAATGAAGACTTGAGTATTATAGTCATAATGTCAATATGTGAAATAGCTATGATATGTTTATCATTACCTCTATATTCTTCATGAACATGTATGTTCTGGACATCGTTTGTTAAATGGTGAGTTACATTATTATCAATATGCTAGCCATCATCTGTTGCTCATTCAACATTTATCCATATATGTTGCCTTTAATCCTTGATTGGTTAGCCATTTATGATAAACTTGCTGATAATGCTACTGAAAGTATTGATTATGTAGTGGAGCAAGTACATACTTTTTATTGAATCTATGAAAGCACATTGCTACTATATGGCCTATTTCAAAACAAATTTGACAAGTTGACTTGCTATTGCCTCGACCTTCATTGTAAGATCTTTCACTTGGATAGCCTCTGCCACCTTAAAGCCTCTAAAACCAGTGTTTCCTCTTTCTTGATTACCATAACCAAAATTCTAAAAATATTGTTGACCTTGAATTCTTTGATTGAAGTTACAACCTTCTTTGTTATCATTCTTCTTCTGAAAATGCTTGGCTTAAGCATAATTTGTAGCAAAATTGCCTTGAACTTCATTGGCTAAGGTTGAATTTTGTTGTTCCAATCGACACTCTTAAGTCAACAAATTGTTGTTGTTAGTGGAAGATAATGAAAATTTGAAAAAGATAAGTGTTTGTTGCATGAAAAACGTGGCATGAAATTGGATATATTGGGGATTATGTGTTTCAATACTATGGCAATAGGAATACATGAAGAATGGAAAAGAGACATGGCTTGGTAGTAAAATTCATTCATTCTATCTTTGATTTTGAATGCAAAACAAAACAAAAGAAAGAAGAAGAAAAGAATTCTTTGTTTCATTTCTTGTCAACATACAGCAAAGATAAACTTTCCATTGTTTGTAAAGCCAATTTTTTTGAGTCTTGGTTTTTTCTTTCCCCTATTCTACTTTATACATTAATTTTATTGTAATTTTTATAAATGCTTATAATTATTTTTTAATAATGTTATAAATGGCTTATATATTTTTCTTTATTTTAATTTGTTATAATTTTTGTTTTTAACTGTTTAGTTGAGAAAGAAATTGATGAAATTTTATATTGTGATAATTTGTCCACTATAAATTTTAAATATATTAGTAAATTAAAATTTTTATGTAATATTGTGAAACAAATTTTTTTATACTTTTGGGAAGTTTGTTTGCATGTATGTATACACACACATATATGCATACATACATATATATATATATATATATATTAAAGTTTTAATGGGTGTATATGTGTTTGATTTTAGTAATTAAGATAAAATGATATTTTTATTAAGTGTTTTTGTGGGAGATGATTTGTTGCGTACATATGTGTGTACATTGAAGTTTGATGAAAAATATATGTGTTTGATTATATTGAAAAAGAAATGAATAATTTTTGTATTAATTATTAAATGTGGGTTTATTTGTTATGTTTATTTGCTGCCCTTGGTTCGACACAAGTCAGATAATTATTTAGAATGATATTGGGCCACATTTGGAGTTTACTACATATATGAGCTATTTTGTAAATAATAAATAATTTTAGGGCCTTATTGATATTATCCATACATAATAGTATATATATAATTTTGTTTTTCCTTGCTATTATGATTAGTTTATGATAATATTACTAAATATAATATCATATTTATTGATAAATGATTTTGGGAGAATTTATGTTATTATCCTTAAGGTTATGCTTAATTTTTAAAAAAATTATAGATTGTGAAATTGTTATAGATAGAAAGCTTAATTGCTATCATTTAGGTTAATAAATATTATTATTAATTTTATTTAGAATGTGATTCTAAGGAGGAAGATAAATCGACAAAAGAATAAAGCAACTGATTATTTAAATTTTCAAGTAGATGGTTATATGCAATTTGAATGATTTTGGTTTTAAAAATTGAAAATTAGAGCATTTATTTTATTTAAATTCAAGCACATACATATAAAAAAATTTAATATTTGTACGTGTTGACACAATTAATTATTTGTATTAATTCAACGTAATTATTCGAAAAGAACGAAATTAATTTTATATAATTTTATTAAAAAATTTAAAATATTATTGTTTTTATTATTTGAGCAATATATTAAATTTAAAATTGTATGATCGTGTTTGGATAAGTACCAATGACTTTTGATGTGATTTCTATTATACGGCGAAGGTTCGTAAATAGAAAATCAAGTGGGTTATGGTTCTTGGGAATAATACCCAAAAGTACGTTAACTATTGGGAAGGTTGTCCTTAAAAATAATGTGTTAAAAGTATGCACAATATTAATTAAGTTATTTATGATAAAATGACAATTATTTTATTTATTTTATTTATAAGTAAAATTTTAAAATCTTTTATATGTTTATTATTAATGTGTTAGTGGAATTTAAAATTTTATCATATTTGTTCATTTGAAAAACGTCTATTCTATATAAATGTTTACGAGGCATTAGCTCACCTTTATATTTCAGTTTACGGGTAAGGCTGAAGACGACTAGTTGAAATAGACAAGAGGTTTTTTAGTTAGAGGACTTTTTGTTGTTTTTTTGTATGTATAATTAGAGAAAATATTGATTATATTTTGATATTGAGATAAAGTTGTTGAATTTGGATATATTTTTTGAAGTGTTTAAATTTTTTTTTGCAAATTTTAATTATTGGTGAACGTTCATTTTATAAGAAAAATGCTGACCAAAAGTTTAGTGTGTTACGGCCGAGGGCATTGCAGCTTGCAGCAAGTAGAAACCTTTAAGGTGCTGTCTTTTCTCTATTAATAAAATCCTTCAAGCTATTTGCTTAAATTGATGGAATGATTTGTGATTTTCACACTTAAGTAATTTATGTCTTCAAGCTTGATGGCACGACAAAAGAGAAAGAGGTGTTAGTTGAAGAGCCTGAGTGGATAATATAATTCTAGTTTGTATGCTATGAGTTTTGATTAGAATAGAAACTCTAAGATCTGTAAATTAGAATTATTGTTTATAAATAAAGAAATCATAACTCGAAAAGGTTTAAGGAATAACACCTTATTGATTATTCTAGGTTTTGAATGATTAATTATGACCAAGTGTTTAATGAATTGAGATTTAATTAATTCAAATATAAGATGTAGTTGGAGGTAAAATGGTAATTTTCATAAATCCAATTATTGATATTTCAATAAGGGCATTTGTGTAAATTTGTTGCTCAATGGATAAACTTAAAAGATTAAATTTTTTTTTAAAGTTCTCTGATAAAATAGTATTTAAATCAAGAGTGTAACCTTGGACTTATAGTGAAATGACAAAAAGTTAATGGATTAAAGTCCACTACATTAATACTGGCTAAATCATTGGGGTTTAAAATAAAATATGTACATTTTGATCCTGGGGGAGCTGTTTATAACATAAGATAATATATTGGATTGAGAGAGAATAAATTTAATTTATTAAAGGTTATTTGATAATTTTCAATAGTTGAATTAGAGATAACATGTAGTTGTCTTTAATATTTTACTATAATTAATATTGGACCAATTATTAAAAAAAAAATAATTATTGGTTTAATTATTTAATTATAATTAGGCTTATGCTTAAATGTATTTGGATTACAGCTTGGGTTGGTTGGACCCAATAGTAAATTTAAAGTCTAAAACACACTAAAGATATTTATGATTAATTAATTTTTTTTAAAGATAATATCATTTAAAATAAATTGAATTATCTTGATACCAAAGTAAATATTATGTTAAAAAAGATATAGAATGCTTTTAAATAAGCGACGTAAGAATTAAAATTTTAAACGTAAGATATGTATCGTAAATAATTCTGAATACATATTAGCATTAAGCTATTGTATTGTATGGTACAACAGTCAACTCAAAGTTATTCTATGTTTAAAATTTGTTTGTTATACGTTCAATTTATACGTTGTATTTTCCAAAATTATAGAAATATCACATAAAATCTTTGAAGTTTAGGACATGTGAAGAACGATTTTGAAAACAGAAAATCCTTTTTACGATGTTCGCACCCTGGTAAGTGGTAAGAACAGCAAAAAAGCCTGCACGTCTGCTGGTGGGATGGGCCATTGAAGCCAGTTATAATATAATAGCGTAGTATGGTATTTGATCACATTTTACTCATTTTACTATTCTTCTCTCCTTTTTTATCTTCCACTAGAATATTTTCTGATACGATTGCCCATCTCATGTCAGCGTCTCTCTGACCCAGTTGGCATAAAATGAATCATAATGAATGGGCAACGCGTACCTATTAAAAACCATGCAAATACACTAACAATAGTAATGCATGTTGTGGTTATAATTAGAATGGAGATGGGGTCCTTGAAATGTGATTCTCATAGCTTCTCTCCTCTGTCATAATATATAATATTGAGATTCCCAGGCCAGATGTCTTAATTATGTTATGCATGGAGCCATGGACTCTCTTTGTCCTTCACTTATAAACAAGTACTCTTTATAACATGAACCACATGCTTCGTTACCCTTTCTCCATCTCTTCCTTGCCTTGCCATGCCTTGTTCCTCTTTTGTTTCCTTTAATTTGTGTTGCAACTAGTTGTGAAAACACCAAAACAAAATTAATTGGGTTGGACACTTTTTTGGGGGACCATTCCTTCAATTTTTGTCAATCATCTGAAAATACAAAATTAACCCAATTTTATGGTCCCTTTTACTCCTGCTTTGTTACAACTAGACCTAGTCAATTCAATCAACACATGCAACAACGGACCACATATTCTAAATGGGACATTAACATACATAAACCACATAATTTAATCTTCTTCATCTATTAGTGTTATCACCCATATCCAAGGATCCAACCACACAACCAAAATTCACCTCCTCAATCATTGGAGCTTTCCCACTTTCTCATAATGTTTCACATAATGGCTGTGCTTGAATAATTATATAGGTATAAATAAAGTAAAGTTTAGGCATAATTCAATAATTATATATGGTCCAAAAGACTTTTATACAAATTATATTTTTCATAAATTCATTTGAATTATGTATATTGACCACAAACCAACTTTAGCTTTTATCTCTAAATTCATCTAATAAATACGAAGCATTGCTAAAGAGAAAGAGAAAGAGAAATATATTATAAAGTATTATCTATTATTGATTCATAATTTATCATTTTTCTCATTGCATAAGGTAAGGAGTTTCCCTCTTAACCCTTTTCTCATTCACTCGATATTATACACAAGCATCGCTCACTATTCCTTAGAAATCTACTCTCGATTTTTTTTTTCGAAGGCATTATATTTACCAAATTGTCCTTCATTTTGCGTTAGAGGCTGGACCTAACTGAATGTTACTTGCACCGTCACCGTTAACTCCGTAGCGTTGGTTTCTCCTATTCCTCTTAGAATCCCTCAGCCAATTAAAATTGCCGAATAGCCCATCCATCCCTTCGAGGGTTTTACCCTGTGTTTCGGGGAGGCAGATGTAAAAGAACACCATGGCCAGTGATGCGATTCCCGCGAAAAGAAAGAAGGCCCCACCGATTGTGATCCCCTTGTATAGCGATAAAAAAGTCATTGATATGACCCCACTTGTTACCCGGTTTACAATCACTCCGATACTCGCGCCTTGAGCCCGTAGCTTCAACGGTAGGATCTCAGAGCTGTATACCCATGTGATGGGTCCCATTCCGATTGAGAAGAACGCCACGTATGATAATACCGTGGAGATGGCCAATCCGACGGCCCAGACTAACTTTTCGTGGGAGTGATCAATGATCGTGAGTGTGAGACCCAGGGTTCCAAGAGAAAAGATCATACCCGCAACACTGCTTAGAAGCAACGGACGCCGTCCGATCTTATCGAGTAAAAATGTAGCCACTAAGATGAAGATGGTTTTGACAAATCCAACGGCTACTGTTGCGAGTAACTTATCGTTCTTTGATGTGATCCCGGCTTTATCAAATATTCTAGGACTGTACAAAACGACAGCGTCTATGCCGGATGCTTGCTGGAAGAAATGAATGCCAACGGCTGCGATTATAATATGACGAACGGCTGGTGTAGGATGAACGAGAAGCTCTTTCCATACACCTTCACCGTGGTGATTCTTCTGCACCACAACGATGTCGTCGTTGCAGTCATGAGGAATGCCGGCGGCTTCTTTGATATCAGCCAGTCTGAGGAGAGCTTCTTCTTTGGTGTCTGACGTTCTGTCGAGAACTTTCTTGGCTTCGCCGAGTCTGCCTTGCATGACCAGCCAACGCGGAGACTCCGGCATGGCTAATACTCCGACGCCGAGGAGCACGGAGGGAATGGCTCCGATGCCGAGCATCATGCGCCAACCCAAGTGGAGTGACAGCTTGGAGAATCCGTAGTTTGAGACATATCCCAGTAATATGCCGCCGTTAATGAAAACCTGTAACGTTATTCAAGCAAATTAAGTTTTAGGTTACAGTTTGGTAATATTTTTAATTAAAATTTTGGAAAATAACTTTGAAAAACAAGAAAATTACTTGGTGAATGTAAAAACTAAACAGCGTGAAAAGAACAAACCTCAGGGAATGAAGTAAGAAAGCCACGGGAGGAAGCCGGAGAGACTTCTGCAGTGTAAACAGGAGCGATCATGAGAGCGTATCCGACACCAACACCAGCTACAAAACGACCGACCATCAGAAAAGCATAGTTGGTGGCGAACCCCATCAGCAGAGCTCCAACGAAGAAGATGGCTCCCGCCAGCACGATTGTGTACCGGCGGCCGATCCAGTCGGAGGTTCTTCCGGCGGCTGCCGAACCTATCAGTGAATAAAGGTTGATGATTCCCACTAAGATCTCGATTTGCACGTCGTTGATTTTCAGGTCGTCTTTGATGAAGATAGCAGCTCCACTCATTACTCCAATATCTGGGGTCATTTTAAAAACATAAAACACATATATGAAATCCATGCAGAACAATTCCACGTCTCTGGCAAACCATATAAACGTTATCCAGTTCATTAATCCCTTTTTTTGAAAGAAAATGAATAAATTTCGGAGAAAATTCTCTTGATTAACTAAGAAATTAACTTGAGCTGCTTAACTATGTATAACTTACCGTAACCTAGTAAGATTGAAGTCATGGAAGCTAAAATTGCACAAGCAAAAGCAAACTTGTTTCTCTTAGGTTTATTAGGGGGATCGAAATCCGGAATAGTTTTGAGGTTTTGTGGGTCAGTATTGCTCTCGGCTCTCATGCTTGCGGCCATGTTTGTAAGAGAGAGAGAGAGAGAGAGAGAGAGA
>JAXCLQ010001491.1:7420-43619 GCA_035584115.1 Cedrela odorata
GAAAATTTTTCTTCCTCTCTTTTTCAAAATTGTCCTATCCTCTCCTTTCTCCTCCTTAATTTTTGTTTTATTTTTTTTCGATTTATACTTACATGTATCAAAATATATAAATAAAAACAAGCTTGACAATTTTTTATTACTGAATTCCAAAATTCATGAAATTTAATTCATATATTAAAGTTTTTGATTTTATCAAATTACTTAACAATTAAGTAATAATAAATATTAATAATAAAGTCAAAAACTTAGGTGTCAAGATCTTTACCATTAATTTTTATTATTATGAATTAACATTAACAAGATTTTGACATTTGACCACATGATGCCACTAGTCAAACAACTATTTAATTAAATATTTTAAAAATATTTAATTCATAAATATTAGATGTCATAATCCATACCCTTGATTTGCATCATGATGGATAAGTATGAGGAAGATTCTAACACTTGGCAATATTTTATTTTGCTATTTGTCAAGTAATAATTTATTTGATTTTGTCATTTGACAATATCTTATGGTGCTACTTGTCAAACAAGTATTTATTTGATTTACAATAAAATTTATTAAATATTAATAAATAAACTAATTTATTTATTAATATATAAATCAAACAATATATTAATTAGTCTCTCATATATCTATAAATCATATTTACGATATTAATAAATTATTGAAATATTTTTTGAACTTACGAGTGCTAGTGTGTTATTGTTGGGAAATTTATTCTTTACTTTTTAAAGAATAAAATTGTCTTCCAATCAACTTATGAGAGTAATTTAATTTTCTTCAATTTTAAACATTATTATTTAACTTAATGATATTTATTTTATTTATCATTAACTTACCGGTTAATGTGTGTGACTTCTTAGGTTCACTGTGAACTGGACATGAGCCAATATGAACCCTTTTGCATCACTTTAGTACAACTTATTATATTCGAAGTTTTCAATGATCATGAGTGACCTCTAGCAAGATATCATGACCCATAGAATACAGAAAATATATTTCTAGATAAACCCATATAGTTGCATTTATGTGTAGTAATGTCCCTCTACTGTTAACTTCTAACTCGATCATATATGGGATTCGCATATCCATAAAATTCAATTTCGAAAATCGCATACTCTGGCCAGAGATTTTATTCTTGTATATCATAGTTCTGTTTAGGATCTTAAGCTCAAATATCTGAGCCAGAAGATTCTATATTGATCATTACCTGTCCTCATACAATAAGAATACATTGTCATCAAGTTTCTTTTACCAGACGTGGCTAGCCAAGTGTAATATTTATAAGTGAATGATGTACCTTACTGTAGAAGGCAACTATGATATCTAAGGTCAAAGGACCAGTGGTAGACTAGTATGGCTGTATGATGAATCATTGACTGTAGATATTCACCCATGTGATTCGTCATGTTTGGTCACGTTCAGTAACACATTCTCTAAAGAATTATCCACGTTCATACTCTTGTAACATGAGACTCGTTACCCAAATATTAGTATCCAATACTAATTATTGGCAATATTCGAATATTTAATAATTGCAATGTAATCGTCCCTAATGACATTACCTTAACTGAAAACATATTTAGATGTATTTAATTGAAGACTTTGTACTCATATCTACAACTTTGCAGATAAAATCTCTAAAACATAATATATTTTGGAACCATGTTTTGTAAATTTATATAATTGTAGTAACTACCACAAAACGGTAAATAGTGCCATATCGTTAATCATAAATAACTAATTATTCATGATTAACTGTTAATATGTACAAATTACATATAAGTCGTATCCTATGATATGATTGGTTTTAGGGCATATTTCTAACCTTTCCCTTGCACTAGAGCTAATCACTATAGTATTCAATACCCATCTTCTTAGGATAGTGATTTAGTTGGTACTGTATCATACACTCAGTGCGTGGGTTAGCTCTTTATATTAGTCGAAAATATTTTCTGCAAAGCTATTATTATAACTCCAATGAACTGTCTAATATGTGATATTCTCACTAAATATATATGGATTTCTGGCGAGACCATGGTTCCTTTGTCTATACTATAACACCATTGTTATTGCAGCATTAAAATGCTGGATCAAGAATGGCAGGAAATTAGTCAAAAATTTAGAGAATTAGACAGTCACACTGTTTACTTCTTAAGCAATAATATATTCAAGTTATATAATGAAGTTAATTATACTGATCTGTTTGAAACTTTTCAAACTGACCTGTACTCCATTATCAATGAAAACAAGTGTAGAGATAGACTTTTTATCTTCCACAACATACTAAAAATCGAATTCCAGAATCCTTTAATATTCAGTTTATAACCCTATAAGTCAAAAGAAATCCCTTATTACTTCTTAAGCAGTAAAAAGATTTTCTGATGACTAATGCCAAATTTAATTTTCGGGATTTACCTAATATCAACATATAACATTTTATAGGATATTATATTAGGTCTAGTACATAGTCTATTCTAGATTACCTGTAGCCAAAGCATAAGACAATATTTACATATGCTTCCACTGTTCATTAGACTTGGGACGCATCTTTTTAAAGAGATAGACATCATTATCATAGGATAAGAAACCCTACATGGAGTCATAAGTATTGAAAATTTTCATCACATTTTTTATATGCTACTTTTCATGAAATGTTTATCAATTCATTTGTTCTAACTTTATAGTAGCAAACCTATAGAATGTAAGACATTTTTCCAAATCTTTCATAAAAGAAATATTTTGACAACCACAGTTTAATCTTTTGTACTCATGAAAGTATCATTTAATGTAAGTAGAATGTCTTTAACATTCAACTACAAATAATAAATAATACTGCTAATCATCTTTCTATAGTTTTAAAGTTTATCCATATTCTTAATGAGGTCAATTCATGAATTGGTTATTGTAACTCTTAAATGCTTGCTTCAATTCATGAATTCATATATGTAGTTTATATATATTATGATTACCTTTTAATCATAATAAACTACATTAGCAAGTAAAATTCAAAAGGATTATAGTATGGTTATCTGTGAAAAGCTTTTCTCTTAGTAAATAGTTTGACTTTAAGTATAACTTTATTAACTATAACATTTCTATATTTGTTAACCCAACTCTTATCGACTCATTTTAGTCTAATAAAAATAGTTATATTTTGGAAAGATCAATCAAGAATTTGTACTCGGTTAATACTTATGGATTCCTTTTCGGATTTAATGGTTTTCAACCATTTCTTACTAATATCCAATATCGACTCTTCATAGGTTTAAAGATAATCCCAATGACCACATCCTCCCATTTAAATGATTCAAAAATTATATTTCAGGAGAAAATTTGATATCTCATCAAAGAATGAGATCAAGTTGCAAACCTATGAAGGAATAATGCTATAGAAGATTAAAGATTAGCCCAGAATAAGTTCATCTATATGAACAATTGTATGCATTTAGCAAATCCATCCATCTAAGTTTATTCAATATCATGCTTACTGTACTTTTCTATAAGCTTCATCTATTAACCTACACCACATTTCTCTTAAACTCTTTTCTCGAGGAACTGTACATGTTTATTAATCAATATTCTTTCATCAATATGAAAGAAATATAGGTGATGTCCTAAATTATCTTTAGGATATCATGTGAATCGAATATTCTTAGAACTTATGTAAAGTACACATGTCTGGTTTATTTAGACATAAGCCATACATCTTTTATTCATCATATGATTTAGGTTTAATGATTACTCGTGTCACATCTTATTTATAACATAAAAATCATTTTGGATGGAACACTGTACAAAACATGCACTGCGATGATTAAGGCAAATTCCTAAAGTGATGATCGTAAATTCGTAAGACTCATTAAATTGTACTATGTTTAATAAAGTACAATATTCTCCTTTCAATATGCCAAAACATTGTGGTATATAAGGAGATGTCAAAATAGGAAATCATATTATTTCTTTATAGAGATTCTATAAAGAAATAATATTATTTATTTATAGAGATTCTAGGAATCCAAAACTAAAATATTTTCTCCTTAATCTAATCTGTTGGAGATATGCCCTAGAACCAATCGTGTCATAAGGTTCATAGATATCATCCTTATATATATATATATGTATATAATTTTGTAACTAATTGTAAATTTGTTTACGATTAATAAAAATAATTTTTACATCATTTTGCATGTATAGTTACTAATATATATTGTATATATATTATGCAAATTGAGATTCCGTGATGTATTATGATGTTAGGAGTCTATCTGCAAAGAGTTGTAGATATGAGTACAGAGTTTTGATTTGAATACATTTGAATCAGTTCCTGGTTGAGATTATGTCATATGAGACTGTGACATTACATGACCAGTTTGTTTGAAGTTGCCAAGGATTAACATTGGATGCTAGTGGTTGGGTGATGAGTCTCATGTCACAATAGCATAAACATGGGTAGTACGTTAGAGAATATATTACTGAATGTGACCAAACATGACAAATCACATGGGTGATTATCCACAGTCAATGATACATCACACAGCCGTACTAGTGTACCACTAATCCTTTGACCTAAGGTGTCGTGGCTGCCCTTCGTATTGAGGCACATCGTTCACTTGTGTATATCGCATCGGGCTAGCCACGCCAAGTGAAAGAACTTTGTTGGCAATGTATTTAAGTGTATGAGGACATGTGATATCCATGATGGAATTTCTTGGGTTAGATGTTGAAGCTTGAGATCTTAGGTGGAATTGTCATATGTAGGAATAAAGCCTTTGGCCAAAGCATGTATGTCTGGAAAGATGTTTTACGAATATATGAATCCTGTATATGATTGAGGTTCTGATCCTATGATTAAGTTAGAGGTTTGACGATACCATGATTCGTATTCGATTGAGAGTTGACAGCAGAAGGATTTTACTACATGCACGTATGACTATATGGGTTTATCCGGTATATTCATTCATTTGTGTCTAAGGGTTATGACATCTTACTAGAGATCACTCATGATCATTGGGAACTTTGAATACAAAGAGTTGTACCAAAGTGATATGAAGGAGTTCGTATTTACCCATATCTAGCTCACAATAAACCTAAGAGGTCACATGCATTAGTCGGTTACTTGATGATGATGACATTTGCTATTACAATAATAGTTAATTAGTTAATGATGTTGTTCTAATACTTTGATCGGGTAACAATTTAATTCTTTATTATAAATAATATATTTTTCACTGAGAACACGCTAGCACCCGTATGCGTGGGAAATATTTCAGTGAATTTTGGGATAACGTAAATATGATTTACGAATATTATATTAGTACATATAATGATATAATAATTTAATATTGATTAAAGTAATAATATAATAATAATATCTTATATGTAATGATTATAATATTGTATTATATATATACAATGTATATATTTACAATAGAGAAGAAAAGAAAATAGGAAGAAGAAAAGCTTAAGGATTAAACAATTGTCCTTTTTAAAATAATTATAGTTCCCGCTACAGTGATGGTGTTGCTAATACTATGTTATAGTTGTTACTATGTAAACACTAAGTGTCCTTGAATGATTAGAGTCGATCATGTGTCTTCATTAGCTTTTTATTTTTTTGAAGAATGGTAGACAAAAAGATGGTCTACCAGAAATTCTTTTGTAATCTAAAATGATTACTTCTTCTCCATTTTAAAGACTCTCTGTAATCATTCTACTGTTTAATTTGATGTGTGTGTATATATATATATATATATAATATTAATGCATCAAGAGGCTTGATGTTGAAAGAAGCCAACCACTCATTGCATGACACTTGGATTGCCTTTGTTTATTTTGATGAATTGAAAGGCAAGTGGGCTAGTGGGTGGCCTTAATTCATTTAATGAAATGAAGAGGGCAAGTAGGCAATGACGGTTTTGTAGGAAAAAACACTCAAGTGTTGAGTGTAGATAACAAGCATTGGTTGCTACGTTATCTTTCCAAGCAAGCCAAGAACTGAGAGTTCATCTTCTTTTTCACTCTCTTTGAAATTTTAAGAGAACCATTAGAGAAGGTCATAGTGGGTGCTTGGTTGTGAGCCAAAAACCAGAAGAGAAAAGACAGAGGTTAGAGAGAGAAAGCTTTGGATTAGCTTGGTAAAGCTAACACCCACAACAAGGAATTCCTAAACGAAGCCGGAACCATTGTTGCTAACCCGACATGTGGATATACTTGAAGGCAAGTGAGGAGATTAGCTTGCTGTTTCGAACTGCAAATAAATAAGTACGACTTCTTAACTTTACATTTATGTTCAAAATTTTTTTATATTCCAAAACATGCATGTGTACGTGTCTAGATCCAGTAAGGAGTATTTCCACAAGTCCATGAGATGGTCATGGCTCCCTAACTGCGGTTTTGCGTCCAGGAATCGTCTCGCAGGTCGTGCTTCCACTGCAAGTGAGAAACAGAGCATGGTTTTTTTGTGTTTCTGTGGAGGTTTCACTTTTATAATCGTAGATTTATAATATTCTTTTCTATTGGTTCCTTACTTTTACTTTGATTTCCTTGAACATTTTCGAGGAATTCATATTTGTACTTCTTTAAGTACTAGACTCATATTGAGATAAATCTTTGATAAAGTTTAATGAAGTAAGAAAACATTATCAAAGTTATTTCAATAAATGGGCCAACATCTTTATGTCAATATTTCTATAACTTCTTTGGCTTTTACACTTTATCATACTAGGGTAGATATAGTTATTTTCCTTGAGATATGATTCATAAATTGAGTAAGGTTCAAAAACCCCAATGGGCTAATAAGCCCATTATTCCAAATCTTTTAATCCTTTAATCTCTTAAATGACTTAATCAATAATGTCAAAGTAGTCTTTGAATTATTTATTTTTCCCATATTTTTCTTATTACAAAAATTTATTATCTCATTTTCATTCAAATTATTTAACATACTTTTGTTAAGCATAATCTTTTTTCTTTTTTTGCTATTTTTGAGTGTCTGTCCATACATCTCAATAAAGTAACACATTACTTAATTCATCATTTATAAATTCTTTTATGAATTCTTTTATGAAACACATATCTGTGTAATCATAACTTAATTTATAATTTGAATGAGAATATGAATTAACTACTTAATTCATCTTTACAACAAACACAAAAGACATACCTAGATCACAATCAAGGTAAGCTCAAAACATTCTCTTTTGTTGCCTATTCAGATCGTCGTGCTAAATTGATCTTTATTATTATCTTTGACCTTAGAATAGGCTTACTGCTTCATTAACATTTAAATTAAGGGTCTAATCTTTTATTATTTATCTGTCTTTTTATTTATTCTATGATAGAAACACATTTCCATCATTTGATCAAATCAAATATGCATTAATTTGTTCAAGTCATAAATAACAACAAACTATTTGCAGTTAAGTGAGAATAACTGTCAGATTAAGTCCACGTACGACACTGTTCTACAAAAAAATTTAAAAATCCAATTGTCTTATCAAATTAATCATATTACAATAATGTACAAGTGGATCTCCTTTAGCTACCTTTAGAGCTAACAATAGCTCATTTCGACAAATTTTGCAAACTATCCATATAGAGAGAAGAGTATGTCATAGGCATCTGATAAAAGGTTTATGACATTAGCCATTGAAGCAAATAGCCTACTTTTTTAGAATCAAAATTTATTTTAAGATTCCTAATCCAACATTAAGGGTTATGATCATTTATTGCGAGTGTCATATGGATTTAACATGGGTTTTACATTTTTTTATATCACATGTATTGTTAACGGGACCATTTTTAAACATGAGTTTAATTAGAATTGTACTGTTTAGTTATGGTTTTTAAACTGAACAGTGCTCCCACTATTTTATTTGAATCCTATACTCTCTAGGATAGGAATTTAGAAACTTCGTTGGATAGTTTATAGTAGGTGATCATATTCTTATCAAACTCATTAAACCTCACTTAATAGTTGTTGGCGGAACAACCCTAATAAGTCAGAAACACATTTCTATTTGTAACTCATTACAAGACATGATAAATCAACCTCTAAATTTATGATACCTCACCTAACAGTTATTGATGCCCAATTTAGTTAGGCTAGACCTAGTACCCTTTCATAAATATGTATGCAATCAGACCCAACACCTAACAGTTATTGGTAACTTAATGCACCCTGTAAAGAAACAAGTCAAATAGATTATGACATCTTGTGAGGGCTCTCACCTAATAGTTATTGGATTACCTCGATCAGAAATGCCTATAACCTATTGACTGCATTGAAAAGTTTCAATCTAATATTAATAACAAAGGGAGATTTTTAATGTTTTTGGTCTTATTTAGAAATACATCATTATACATATGATTTTGTTCAATGATGAGAATTAAATTCTATATCATTTCAAAAATAATATCAATTTTAAATCCTTACCCATTACTATTTAATGGTATAATTATAATAAATTAACAATTAATTTATTATTGAGCCAACAAATACATTATGTATTCGTTGATATATGCTTATCAAATTACTCTTACTAGAATTCTATTAATTCTAATTTAATTAAAACTAGTAGAATCAATATTCAAAAATTTTAATATGGAGTAATTATTTTGTTCGACCGAAACAAGTTCCATCTCGAAATTTCAATTTCAATATACATTTTAATTCCGGCAACATAAGTACTAATCAAATTAGCATTAGTGAGAATTGTGATAATTAACATAACAATATTAGTGGGTGAAAATTTTGAATAATTTCAAAACTTAACATTTCGGTCCCTATGTGGCAAATTGCAATATTACTGTCAACGGGACCATTTTTGGGTTTACAGTAAAAAATACGCAACCAACTTAAATACATCCAAATGCATTCAATTATTGCTCAAACATATCAAGCATATCCAAAAATATGTTTTTATATATTAATCAACATTAACTTCATATATTAACATGTATATGCATAAATCATCATAAAACATTTTATATGATTTTCGATTTTATTATCTATATAAAAACATACTTTGAGCATATGACATATTAATGGGTTAAAATTTTTGAATAGTTTCAAAATTTTACAAATCAGTTCCTATGTGGTAAATTACAAAATTAACGCTCATCAAGATTGAATTTTCAACACCTATTTTTTTTTTCACAACAACCATATATCCAAATCAATTGAACACGTTTCAATAGCATATTCAACTCATGATTAACATATTAATAAAAAAATTGAATTAAAATTACACAAAATAATTTTATGCAATTTTAATTTCATTTCACTACATAATACAATATTATACATATTTTCGAATATACGACAATTTTCATATTTTTCATGTAACCTGAATGTATTATATGTGTCAAAACACATCCAACGCTCACTTAAACATGTTAATATTTATTAATCAACATTAATAACACATGTTAACATATATATACATAAAATAACATAAAAACATATTTTTATATCATTTTAATTTATTATCAACATAATAAATCATACATAAGTTACATAAAACATATAATCACATTACATGTCAACCAATGAAATTTCAAAACTTGCTATAAATATCAGTTTTGTGGCTCTAATACCAATATTGAAAAACAGTTTCCACTTGTAGGAAGTAACAACTGTCATACTGTTGTGTGAAAAAGCTCCCGGTGGATCGTAACTGAAAATTATTTAAGCTCTAAAATTTTTAATAAATTTAATAAAAAATAATAACAAGTATATATAAATTATACTGCATGTCGTAAATCAAAAAAAGCTAACCATCTCTAGTTGCTCCAAGCGTATCCACATGTCGGTTTGTTGACGATATTTCTGGTTTATGTATTGGGAGACTTGATTAAGATTGATTACAAGAGAAAATAATTTTCTCTTTTTTATTTCTACTTTTTCTATTTTATTTTCCTTAGAAAATGTCAAGGAAATTATTTTTTCCTCTTTTTCTCAAAATTGTCGTATCCTTTCATTTCTTCTATTTAATTTTTGTTTCATTTTTTTTCTATTTATACTTACATTTATCAAAATACATATATGAAAAAAAGTTTGGCAATTTTTCATTGGTGGATTCCAAAATCTATAAAATTTAATTCATTCATTAAAGTTTTTTTTTTTTTTTTATCAAATTACTTAACAATTAAGTAATGATAATATTAATAATAAAATAAAAACCTTAGGTGTCAAAATCCTTACCATTGATTTCCATTATTATGGATAAACATTAACGAGATTTTGATACTTGACCACTTTACATGATGTTACTAGTCAAACAAGTATTTAATTCATAAATATTAGGTGTCATAATCCACATCCTTGATTTGCATTATGATGGATAAGCATGGGGAAGATTTTGACAATTGACAATATTTTATTTTACTATTTGTCAAGCAATGATTCATTTGATTTTATTACTTGGTAACATCTTATGGTGCCACTTGTCAAATAAGTATTTATTTGATTGACAATAACATTTATTAAATATTAATAAATAAACTAATTTATTTATTAATATATAAATCAAATAATATATTAATCAGTCATCTATATATCCGTAAATCATATTTACGGTATTAATAAATTACCAAAATATTTTTTGAACTTATAGGTGCTAATGCGTTATTGTCAAAAAATTTATTCTTTACTTTTTAAAGAAAAAAATTGCATTCTGATCAACTTATCGAAACAATTTAATTTTCATTAATACGAAACAACATTAACTAGCTTAGTGGTTTTTATTTTATATATTGTCAACATATTGGTTAATGTGTGTGACCACCTCTTATTTACTAACATGATCTTTAATGAAATGATAGCAGATCTCTATATGTTTTGTTTTGGAATGATACACTGGATTTTTAGTTAGATTCATGGCACTGGTGTTATCACACATAATAGGAATCTTATTAATATCAATGACATAATCTTGTAATTGATATTTAATCCATAAAGTTGTGAACAATAACTACTTACTGAAATATATTCTGCTTTAGTAGTTGATAACGCAATTGTACTTTGTTTCTTGCTAAACTAATATACTAGTACATTTCCAAGAAAATAGCAAGTACCGCTTGTGCTTTTTCTATCTATTTTAAAACCTCCATAGTCTACATCCGAATACCCTTTCAAGCCAAACTTACCATTCTTTGGATAAAACAATTCTAAATTATGTGTAGTTTTTAAATATTTAAGGATTCATTTTACTGCAACTAAGTGTGATTCTTTGGGATTGAATTGAAATCGTGCACAAACACAAACACTATAAAGAATGTCAAGTTTAAAAGTAGTTAGATAAAGTAGTAAACTTATCATGCCTCTATATAGTTTAGGATAAACATTCTTTCCTATTTCGTCCTTATCTAAAGAGGTAAATGAAGCCATAAGAGTGTGTATAGATTTTCCTTTTATCAGCTCAAGCTTTTTCAATAGCTCTTTAATGTATTTTGCTTGAGAGATATAAATTCTATCATTTGTTTATTTTATTTAAAAACTCAAAAAGAAATTTAATTATCTCATTATGCTCATTTCAAATTCACTTTTCATTAGAATTAAAAATTTAGTACATAAGGATTCATTTTTCTTCAACAACTTCTTTATCCTTTTCTTTAGAGGCATCTCCTAAATTTAAGGTTTTCATATTCTCTATAATTTTATTTTATTTTTCTTCTTTTTCTATAAACTTATTTAAGTTGGGATAAAGTTCATCAAAAATAACATGTACAATATCTTCTACGACTTGATTTCTTTTGTTAAACACCCTATAAGCTTTGCTTTTAGATGAATATCCTAAGAATATCCCAAGGTTATATTTTGGCTCAAACTTACCAACATTATATTTAGTATTAAGAATATAACAATTACATCCAAAGACTCTAAAATACTTAATCTTGGGTTTCCTTTAATAGATAAGCTCATAAGAAGTTTTGCCTATAATTTTTCTTATTAGAATCCTGTTTGTAATATGACATGCAGTGCTTATAGCTTTAGCCCAAAAATATTTAGGTATATTATATTCACTAAGCATGGTTCTTCCCATTTCCTGCAAGATTCTGTTTTTCCTTTCTGCCACTCTATTTTGCTATGGAGTTATAGGTGAAGAAAAGTTATGAGAATATCCATTCTCATCACAAAGGTCTTCAAATTCTTTGTTAACAAACTCTCCACCTTGATCACTTATAATCTTTATAATCTTATAACATATTTCATTTTGGGTTTTTTTTTTGAGAATTTTCAAAGGTCTCAAAAGTATTACTCTTATTTCCTAAGAAAAATACCCACTTGAATCTATAGTAATTATCAACAATTACATATGCATAGAATTTTCTTTCTAAAGATGCAATCTTATTTGGTCCAAAAAGATTTATATGTAGAAGTTCTAGGGGTATTGTTTGTGAAAACTAGATTATTTGATTTAAAAGAAGTTTTAACTTGTTTCCTTAATTGACAAGGACTACAAACTTTATTTTTTGTAAAATTTATATTAGAAAGGTCTTCTAATAAGTCTTGTCTAGTTAATTTCGTATAAGGTTTATTTTACAATTTTTTAGCCTTTTATGCCATTTCCAAGAATCATCACATAGAACTTGCAAACTATAACATCTGCGATTTTTTTCCTTTTCAGTTGTACGAAATTAGAAATTAAAATTTATGAGAGGGTAAATAGGTAAAAAATATTAAGGGTAAATTTGGACTTTCATATGAAGTATTTGGTAATGGAAATATTATGGAAAGATGGACTAAATTGATTAGATTAAAAATTTAAGGACCTAATTAGAATATTTTGATAAGTTGAAGGACTAAAGAGATAATGGCTAAGAAAATATCTTATTAAAAAGCTTAAAATCTTCTACATTTTTCATTTCTTCTTCCTCACTGCCCATGGTTTCTTTCTCTCTTCAAAAATTTGCTTTCCTCCATTAAAAATAAAAATTTCTCTTTGAGGTTTCAAGCTTCGTTGATAAATAAAGTGAGTTCCTTTGATTTCCTTAATTAGTTTCATGATTTTATTAAGGAATTTAGTTGATGAGCATAAGAAATTTGAAATACCACATATCTAGCATGAATTTATGTCTATTTATGTTTAATTAGTTAGGATTAAAAAAGGATTTGGAAGTATGAACAAGGGAAGAAAAAGAGATGCAAAAACAGGGGAATTAAGCTTGCTGAATAGGGTTTATTTTGGTATTTTTGGGTTTAATATTGATGTGTTTTATTTTTATGATATTTTTTTTATAGAAACTAGACATCTAAACAAAAGTTTTTGTGGTTGAATCATCTCAATATAATTAGTATAAAAATAGTTACGAAATTTTGAAATAAGCTGATCTGTAAGAACCTTGTTACAGCATAAGCTCAGAAATCTGAATTAATCTTCATAATTTTGTTCTTAATGTTTAAATAAGTTATTTTTTTCCTTAAATTAGACTTGTCTATGGAATTTATTCAACTATAATCATCTCAAAATAAATTACCAAAATAAAGTTATGATTTTTTTTTTAAAGTTAGTACATTAACATAGAATTTAAGCTAGACTTTAATATTTCAAGAAATTTGTTATAGATGGATGATTGATGATTATGGATTATCATGGCTTATGGATGTGTGGTTATTTAATGATATTTGAGCATATATGAAAAGAAATAGAAAAGAATTGAGTAATAGAAAGAAGAAGAAAAAAGAAAGAAGAAAGGGATGAATTGTAGAAGAAAAAGGAAATGAGAATATTGAAGGGATTTAGGCATTCTAAGTCAATTGAGCATGTATTTTATGATGTGAAATAATTATTAACTAATATATATATATATATATATTTCTATGAATCGTGTAGATATACCTCACATGTGAGAGGGATTAGACGATGTGGATCGTGAAATATAAAAATTCGACAATCTCTATGAGTAGACAATTTATGTGACATATTTTAATTAATGATGTTTATGAACTTTGAATTAATTCTTTACATGTATGTATTGATTTACAAGACAAAAACATTTTGCGGATATGAATATGATTTACGATTTTCAAGTATGAAAATATTCTTAATTCTATTTTGAGCAAGTATATAATTGTTAATAACTGTTATGATTTATTAATATGGTTTATATATGGTTTACACGAACTTGTTTATGGATGAGATGTATGTATATGGTATTATATGGTTTTGGCTATACCGAACCTAGTGTATAAAAGTATGTTCATGATTGGAATATAGGAGTTGCGTGTTACACCTTTGTGGTCGGAGCCACCTCCAAATTCCCTTATTCTGTTGATTGGAATAGGGAGTTGCTTGCTACACCTTTGTGGTGGGAGTTACTTCTAAAGTCCCTTATTCTATTGATTGGAATATAGAAGCTGTGTGCTACATCTTTGTGGTGGGAGCTACCTTTAGAGTCTCTTATTCTGTTGATTAAAATATAGGAGTTGCATGCTACACCTTTGTGGTGGGAGCCACCTCCAGAGTCTCTTATTCTGTTTGTTGGATTAGGAAGTTGCATGCTACGCCTTCTTGGCAGGAGCCACCTCTAGAGTCTCTATCCAATTCATTAGTCCTTTGGGCGCATCATACTATACATATGCCTTTAGGGCATACTTATGGTGTTATTGGCCTTTGGGGTTGGCTATTAGTATGCCATATTTCTATGGATTTTCACGGTTAGTTTATGGATAAAAATTATACACGACAGTAAAGAGAGCCTAAGACATGATACATGGATTGATTATTATGAAATTGTTCTGCATGATTTTATGACTAATGTTTTTTTTTTTAGTTATGATAAAAACTTTTTATCTATATGGTACTTATTTATATGGTTATTGGAGATATAACATTGGCTTAAAATGGGTGACATTGATTTTCTCCTCAATGTTTTTATATATTAAAAATTGTATACTACATTGCATCATGATTTTTTTAAAATGTTTTAACAGGTCTACTCACTAAGATCTATAATCTCATTTTGTTGTTATATTATTGTGGCATTTTGGATATGTATAAGTATATATATATATATATATATAAATTCGTAATTATGAATTATGAGGAAGATATTTTAATATTATATGTGGATAGATGGGGTTATATTTGAAACTTTTAGCAGGGGAAAATAATGAATATTTAAAGGATATTCTATTAGATTTTAGGTTGATTTTTCGGGTTGGGTGTTTCAAGCAAACATATATCATTTAATTCATCTAAGTTTTATAATTCTATGATGTACATATCACCTTTTTCTAGCTGCATAGAATAATTTATTAGCATGCTTATCAAACACTTTACATCCATTTTTAAAAAATATTACTTTATAGCTATAATCACACATTTAACTAATACTAAGAAAGTTATATTTTAGGCCTTTAACAAATAAAACATTTTTAATTAAGATAGAGTTTATATCAATGGTTCCAATACCTTTTACCTTACTTCGGCTATTGTCTTCAAAAACCACATCTTTTCTTTCTTCTTTCTTTAAGTGGAGAAATAACTTTTTATTTTATGTCATGTGTTTTGAGCAACTGTTGTCGAGGAACCATTTTTTTTTTTTTTTGTACTTGCTGCTCTTCACACGAGTTCTTTACAAAATAAACATGTTCATTTTGATACCTAAGTAACTTTGGGTTCGGAAAGGTTAGTACCTCTCTTTGAAACCCACTTCAATTTTTCACATGTATCTCCATTGGTTTTAGTGCCTTTGGAAATCCATATTAATTTTGGTCCATTGTATGTGCGGTTTTTAATGGCACATGCATAACTATAATGACTCTTTTGGTAACAAAAATGACATGAATGAATGGACTTGTTTGTTTACTTGATTTAATGAAACATTTTGAATAAGCCTTTTGTTGTATTGGATTTTAATAAAATTTAAGATAATTAAAAATCGATTCACTCAACTATGCTTTTGTTCAAGTAATGATATGCAAATATATACATCAATCAAATTAAAAAATTATAAATGTTTGAAATGTAAAATATTAGGAGATAAGAAAGCAAATTCAGAGTTTTATAGTAGTTTGCCTAGTACGGCCTACGTCCACTCTCTAGATTCCACACTGAATTCTTCTAGTTTTCTTGTTTGATCCAGGTCAAATTTAATCCAATTATTACTCCTTTTTATGGAGAAAGGCAACTACAATAACTTACTTTAATCTTGGTGAAGTGTAACCCAAATAATAATTTACTTTGAATGGGTGAAGTATAACCTAAAATAGAGAATTATCCTAAAATGGATATAGAAAAATTATCCTTTCAAAGGATTGATTTACAAATTCAGCTCACCCAGAATTTCTTTAATACAAGAAAATAAAAGAGAGAAAATGAAGATTCGCAATTTGTAGGTCACACTTGATTAATGTATCTCAACTTTATCAGTTGTTCTCTTTTTGATTCACTTGTTTTTCTTTATCAAGAGAGCTCTTATTTATAATTCATAAGATATCTTAGATGTCTTCAATGGATAGTTTGACTTTCTCTTTGAAGAAATTCTATGAAATTAGTCATTATATTTAAAAGTTGTGACATGTTTTGATTTGTGTGGCTTAAGGTATCGATTCGTGTATCTAAATTCAAATTTTAATTTTTCTTCGACAACGAGTATCAATCTGTTCTTCTTCTTGTATCGATCTGAGCGAGTTCGTAATTATTTTTTAAAGTCTCTGATTTGACAGATATCGATCTAGTTGAGCTTGTAATTTCTTGTGAAGTCTCGAACTTGATTGTATTGATTTGTTTTGAAAAACGTATCGATCTAGTTCAAGTTGTAATTTATTCTGAAGTCTTTGACCTTGAAAGTATTGATCATCTTCCTTATAAGTATCGATCTGATTTAATTGGTAATTTCTTTCGAAGTCTTTGACTTTAAATGTGTCAATCATTTGAACTCTGCATATCAATCTCTGTGGAAAGTATTGATCTGTTTATGCATTTGTCGATCTTTATAACTCTATGTACCGATACTGTTGGCTTAAACATAGATTTCTCATAGAAAATTATTTAGTTTTGCTCATACATACTTTCATTTATACTTGAGATATTCAAACATATATAGATCAATCTAATATTCATTGAACAAGAGCAATTGACATTATAACGAAAGATATACAAATTTGTTTATCATCAAAAATACATAGGCATTCAATATGATATCATCAATAACAAATCAAACTTTTCTTATGCATATGATATCATCAATTACATAGGTGTCCAAAATGACTAATCTTGCTTCCTTCACCTTTAGAAATAGCTGCTAATTTACAAAACAAATTAAAGTTTTATTTTACTACCTCAGTATCAAAATTAAACAATACAACACTACTGACTTTGCTTTCTCTCTTTTTATATATAAATTAAAAATCCATTTTTAGATTTACTTTACTTGAGACTTGATTGATAGAGAAAGTGAATAAAAAATGAGGTCACATGAGGTGGATGTGGTGTATGGGCTTGCAATATTTATACCTAGCAAATTAAAGTGTTTGTGATTGAATAATCACTACAGCAAATTATGTTATTAACAAGTGTGTGTGATTGAATAATCACTGCAATAAATCATATTATTAATAATGATAGTATGATCATATATTTTATAAGTGAGAGGTGAAAATTAATAATTATAAATTAGTAAATTGAGAATTGTAATTGCGTTTTGTTACAAGTTATTAATAAATTGAGAATTGATACAAACATCATTCATAATTACACTAAATTAAAAGTTATGTTATTAATCACTTGCAATATTCTGCAAGTGGTTAAAATTTATGGTGTATATATATATATATATATGCTGTTAATATCTTTTGTTTTGACAACTTATAATTTTTGTAAGTTGTTAAAATTTATATTAGACAAAGTGCTATTGTATATGGTAAATATTGTCTCATTTATTATTACATGTCTTATAAGGATCCAGGCCTAGTTGATGTATTCTGTAAGTAGGACTTATTCCATAATAAGGACTCGTGACCTGGTAGATGTATTTTGCAAGTAGGGCTCAAGATTCCACAATTTTCGGAATACCGATGCTTATAAAGTTTAGTTTTTGTGATCCCCAAAATCTAAATACGTCTGAGATTATGATTTTTAGATTCTACAAAATCTTAATAAGGAAGTTGCGACCTTACTTCTAGGCTCATCAAGTGGTGGTTATGATAAATCAGCCCATCTACCTGACTTATCTAGTTGACTAGTGAAATGGTCGATTGAGCTTAGTGAATATGACATCTGCTACAAATCAAGAAAAGCCATAAAAGAATAAGCTCTAGCAAACTTTGTGGCAGAAAGGTCAATATCCAAATGCTTCCTTGTCTATCAAATTATAGAAGACTTCTTAGGCCAATCATTAGAAAATCTATTTATGCTAAACGTGGCCGAGCTGACCTAGAGTCTTTTCATCGATGAAGCTTCTAATACGTAAGGAGGAGAAACAGGAGCTGTTCTGGTAAGCCCAAATGAAATTGAGGTAATGTATTCATTAAGGTTTAACTTTTAGATCACAAATAATGAAACAGAATACAAGACTCTGATCGCGGGAATACAATCTGGCTCGAACTTTGGGGATCATAGGTTTAAACATTCACTATGGTTCCCTATTGATAGCAAGTCAGATCGGTGGACAGTTCTAGGCCCGTGAAAGCAATATGTAAGTTTATTTAGATAAAGCGAAGCAACTCTTACGCACCCTGAAGATAGTTACAATAAGGTAAATCCCAAGATCAGATAACTCAAGAGCCGACATTTTGGCTAAATTGGCCTCCACTTTTAAAGAAAAAACTACCACCACGGTTCTAGTCGAAGTCCTATAACAAAAGAGCATTGAAGTAGGAAATGATCAACTTGTAGCCAAACTCGACTCTCGTTATTCTTGGATGGAAGAGATAAAGTCTTATATTCAAGAAGGAAAACTCCTGGATGACAGGGATGAAGGGAAAATGATTAAAAATAGGTCTGCAAAGTATACCGTTATTGACTGAGAATTATACAAATTATCCCTTATATGAGATGCTTCGGACTTGAGGAGGTGTACGAGTTTTGGATGAAATCCACTATAGGGTGTGTGGTGGACATTAGGGAGTACTTTCTATGGCACACAAGGTCTTAAGGCAAGTGTATTACTAGCTAACACTCGTATAAGATACAAACTAGGTTGTGAAAACTTGTCAAGAGTGTCAAGTACATGGCAGTGTATTAAGTAACCCCTAAGAAGCTGACATCCTTGATAAGCCCTTGGCTATTTTCCCAATGGGGATTGGATCTTATTGGACCCATGCTCCCTGCTAAAACTAACCTCAAGTACGCAATAATGGCCATTGATTAATTCACCAAATAGGTAGAAGCTGAACTGTTGGCTAGTAAAATGTTATCTATCTATTTGGGATACCTCAAGTGTTTATTGTAGATAATGAAAAGTAGTTTGATAACTCAAATTT
The DNA here is from genome assembly GCA_035584115.1 of Cedrela odorata. NCBI lineage: Eukaryota > Viridiplantae > Streptophyta > Magnoliopsida > Sapindales > Meliaceae > Cedrela > Cedrela odorata. The sequence continues at coordinate 26,860 of JAXCLQ010001491.1, forward strand.
TAGGGATTTCAACACAGATTTCTCAATTGGCCTTAGGTTTGTGACACCTGCTCATCCAAAGGTTAATAGGTAAGTGAAAGCTGTCAACAAAGTAATCAAGAAGGCACTAAAAAAGAAGCTCAATGAGTACAAAGGTGCATAGATTGATAAACTTTTCGAGGTCTTTTGGGTCTATAGAATAACTCTAAAGGTAGCCATAGGTGAAACTCCCTATTGCTTGGCCTTTGGACTTGAAAAGATAATTCTAATAGAGATCGACATACCAACTTGTCGAGTCAACAACTACGATAAGGCAAGTAATGACCGAAGTATAAGCTTGGAGCTGGACCTTTTTGAAGAATAGAGAGATCAAGTATTGATAAAGGCAGCGACTTACCAACAAAAGGTGGCTAAGTACTATAATAAAAACTTTTGGCATTGTACTTTCTAAATCGGAGACTAGCTTTTAAGGCAGGTTACTTTGAACACTAGAGTGCTAAGAGAAGGTATTCTCAAGGCTGATTGGGAAGGACTATATAAGGTCACCTAGATTCTGAGATCTTGATCTACAAGTTAGAGTCCCCAGAATGAAGTAAGGTAAAAAAACCATGGAATGAAGAACGACTACGTTGTATTATCCTTGAGGTCAGAGATTTGTAAAACTTTTATCTTAAAAATAAATAAATTTATTATTTTCCAACATTAGCAAAGACTATTAATAATGGGGATACATTGAGGAATAGACGATCCTCGAGTTAAAGGATAAAAGAAGCTCTAAAGCTTAAGGTAATATTATCCACAAATCGAAAAAAACCCCTAAGCTTAACTTCAGGACGTAAAAGAACAAAGTGGTTCTCAGATGTTTACGTCACATATATCTTAAGATAATACTATCCATAGCTCGAATAAGCCCTGAGCATAACCTCATAACGTACTAGAGTAAAATAGTTTCTATATGAGTAAGTTCTATATTTGTCTCAAGGTCATACTATCCATAGCTCGAATAAGCCCTGGACATGACCTCAAGACGTATAAGAGCAAAATAATGCCTAAATGACCACATTCTAATTTCATCTTAGGGTAATATAGTCTGTAGCTCAAATAAAACCCTGAGTGCGATCTCAAGACGTATAAGAGTAAAACAGTTCCTGAATGATTATTTTTTCCTTCCACCTTAAGATAATACTATCCATTCACTTTAAATAAGTCTTGAGCCAAATTATAAGACGAGCAAGAAAGAAGTGGTTTTTAGGTAATCATGTTTTATTTTCACCCTGAGATAATATTATCCATAGCTCGAATAAGCTCTGAGCTCAGTTTCAGGATGTATAAGGGTAAAATGGTTCTTAAAAGACTACGTTTTATTTCCATCTAAGGATAAACATATCCAAAACCCGAATAAGTCTTAAGGATAATGTCAGGATGTAAAAGGGTCGAATAGTTCCCAAATAATTATGATTGATAAATTCAATTCAGGTTAATAATATCCGAGACCCATAAATGCCTTGAGCTTAGGACATATTAGTGGTTAGTATGATTTGTGCTTGAAGACATCTTTTCAAAAAAGAGAAGGTCCAAAGACTGATTTGTAATAGCACAAATTCCACATTCTCAGCCTAATTCAGTTCAGGTCAAGCTTTTCAAAACATTTATTGAAATTGGTTAAGTTTTGTAAGTTATGCAAAAAAAGGCAAGTATGAAAACAACTAGAAAGTAAAGCGACAACGAGAGCCACAGAAGTCAAAAGCACAAAATTTATAAACTTATCACATTAAGTTCATTACATTCTTAAAAAAAAGACAAAAAAGACAAAACAATGAAAAGAAAGCCTAGTGTTCAGTTGTTCGGGTTTGCCAGAGTGCTGGGCAGATCAAATGGAGCATCAGCTTGGTCAGCGGGAGGAGTAGAAGAAGCGATCTTGAAGCTGTCATGGGAAGAAACGTTTTTAGAGCGGATATTATCTGAAGAATCTTCAATAGGAGGTGAAGGATCATATCCTAAGGCCTCATACAACCATGATAAATCCAAGTTTGGATATCGAATCTGCTATGATAGACTTGACTTGTAATGGTGGACTCTACCACCCTCTCAGCTTCTTTAAGCTCGGTAGCCAGGAATACACACTTCTTCTTCTCAGCCTCTAAGCTTTGTTCTAGTTCTCAACACCTCTCTTTGAAGCCTCGATGAAGCCCCTAACACTTCACCTTAGACTAATTTAAGTCAAGCTCGAGGTTGCTCATTTTTCTACTGGACTCCACCTTAAAAGATTTAGTAATGGCAACTCTGACCTGAAGCTCCTCTATCTCTCGAGCCCATTTCTCCCTCTTAACCTAAAATTGAGTATGCTCTATAACCAAGTTCCTCTCTTCCTCTTCAACCTTACGCCCTAACCAGGTAGTTTCTGTAATCGTAGAGCCTAAGAAAAACAACATCGATAGTGTCTTTATTCACCACGGAGAGTATTGTATCTAAGTAAATCATTACAAACAAAAAAAAATGTTAAAAGGAATAGAGAAGATCTTATTCCTTAGAATATGAAGCAAGAATCAACTTACCTGGCTCAGCCACTTCAGCAAGTGTGCCAAACTTCTCAAGGCGTAGCAGTTGAGATGGCATTTGAGTACTCAGATAGAATAAACATGGCCTGTTAGTTGATGTAAGGGAGAAAATGAGCGAAGAACTCCCTTTTGTCTTCAGAGAGGTTCTCAAGAACAAGTTGAGGATAGACAGAGTTTCTTCCAGTGCCCTAACCCAACATTCCTTTCTTTCGCCTAGGGCTATCATCTTCATCCACCATAATAAACTTCCTCTTATTTTTCCCCTTATTCCTCTTAGGGGTAAGAGAAGGTAGCAGGTCACATCGGATCTCAACTCTTCTGATAGAAATTGAAACTTTGTCAGAACTAAAAGTTCTAGTAACATCTTAGGGAGCAGATGTTCCAGTTATGCCCTTTGGGGTAGATAGCCCAACCTCAGTCTTAGGGTGCTGAAGAGCCCCTTCGGCCTTTTTGCCCTTTGCCATCTTCCTCAGAGCATCCAGAGGGTTCTGCACTGACTTCTTTGAGGCCTTCTCTCTTGTTGCAAGAAGAGGTCATACCAAAGCCAACCATTATGATCCGGCACAAAAGAAAATGAAGAGAAGACTACTTATCAGTTTGAGTTTTTTTTAGGCCAAATGGCCTTTGGAGACATAAAAATTCACAAGATTTGATGAGATCAGGTCAGTACCAGAAATGAGAGACTTTTGGCTGGATGCTAAAGATTTGGCCATCTTAACCCTTTTTAGATTTCGAGCTGGAAGCCTAAGTTGATCACTCTAAGTGATTGCATCCACAAACAATCTAGGCACCTGGATGTTATTGTTAAAATTGCATTTACTATCGACAAAAAATTACTTATTCTTCCAATCCTTGTTACAGGATGAATTACCCGTGATAGGATTACACCTCCTAGGTAGAGTTTAAAGATAGTACCACTTAGGGTTCTTTACTAGGCTCCTTTTCAGCAAGTACATATATTCAATCTCTTCGATCATGGAAGTAAAATCTGAGATTTGACTTCACAAAACAAACAGACTCGATAAGATTTTATAACTGTTGAGGTTCAGTTGGTAAAGGGGTAATGCCAACTGAAGGTGGACATTTGGATGAAGGCTCACGAAATTCGAATTAAACATTTAAAGTTTGTGTGTTGGCAAGTCTTTTCAAATCACAATCTTTAGTTTTTGTCAAATAGTTACTTTTTGACTAAAACTAGGGGGCTTGATGTTTAAGAAATGACTTGAGACATAAATAAAGCCCAATGGGCCTTAGGCCGATGAATGAATGATACAGAACCAAAGCTAAAGTCTAGCAAAAGACAGAAGAAATGTAAGCTTAGCTCGAGCCCAAGTGGTCTTGACTATAGAATAGTAAGAACCTCGGGTACAGCAAGGGTTGAAACCTCCTAAGCTCACCAGAAAGTCTTGAACCAAGACATGAATTCCAAGACCTCTTGACAGTTACATATTGATGAAAGATTTAAATTCTTTTTAACTTTTTCCATTATAAGGATCCATGACCTGGTAGATGTATTCTGCAAGTAAGGCTCATTTCATAATAATGATATATAGCCTGGTAGATGTATTTTGCAAGAAGGGCTCAAGATTCTACAATTTTTGAAAAACTGATGTTTATAAAGTTAAGCGTCCATGATCTCCAGAATCTTAATACATCTGGGATTATGATTTTCAGATTCTACAAAATCTTAATAAGTTTGGGAAACTTAATAAGAAGTAACCTATAAAAAGGTAATCAAAGATAACTAAATGAAGACTTTTGAAAATTATTATGTTTCCCTGTCTTACGCTACAAAGATCAAAACATACAACATTCTTTTTATTGCCATTGTTTGCTTTTTCTCTCTAAAATATATCAAAACAAAATTCTTACTTAAGCATTGGAGGTTTTTCACTGAACCTCTAACTTTACCTATTAGATCTTGCTGTGGTTTTAGGTGAGACAACGTTAAAACAAATGAAGAAGACTATTGCTGGTGCACAGAGCTCCTAGAAGGATTTTTATTATAGTAACACACACTAACAAATCTTCTTCAGGAGAAAAAATATTTTAGAAAATAAATTGGAATGACATTTTACTAATTGACAATGTTTAAAATATTTTGAGATATGAAAAATCTTCTTACAGTTTTGATTCAGGTGTAGAAAGAAGAAAATATATTTGAATAATTTATTATATAGTTTGACATTGCTTAATGGGTACAAATTCTTAGTTCTACTCTCACATTTTGATGTTTTAGCAATGGAGAATAAAGAAATACTTACTGCTCGTTTGATATCTACGATAAACTTTTTTCTCTTTTTTTTTTTTCTGAATTAGTTCATAGTTCATAGTTACAATTATTATATTCTTAAAGACAGACTAATTATTATTCTTGATTATGTGATAGTCTAAAGACAATGAAATATATTTATGAAGGAATACCAATGCTATAAAGAAGCCTTTGCATTATTTCTTAAGTAATATTTTGATGATATCATGTTGACAAGTTAAATATGAAATTGATGACATCATAATATGTAATTGTATGTTTTTGATGATAATTAAGTTTATTATAGTTAATATGTGATGATAAAAGTAAATCAAACTTGTTGAGAATTAAGGAAAGTGTGTAGGAATATGCTTGTAATAAATCATTAACAAATCTCTATGAAAGGTACCTTTAACGTTCAACAGGATCGATATATTGAAGCAAAAGATCGATACATATAGTGAATAGATCGATACCATTGGAAAACAGATCGACACTCTTGAAGTAGGTCGATATCAAGAATTAAAGAGATTGATATGTGCTAAGGTAGAAGCTTCAGAAGAAATACTTCAGACAAACAAATCGATATCTAAGTTAGAAGAAATCGATATAAGTCAATTCCAGAGAGTTACAAAATAATTACGGAGTAGACCAGACCGATACCTGAGCTAGAAGGAATCGATACGAGTCAATTCCAAAGAGTTGCAAAATAATTACGGAGCAGACCAGATCGATACTTGAGCTAAAACAGATCGATACAAGTCAATTCCAAAGAGTTGTAAAATAATTACGGAGCAGACCAGATCGATACATAAACTAGAACATATCAATACAAGTCAATTCCAGAGAGTTAGTAAAATAACTACGGAGCAAACCAGATTGATACTTGAGTTCAAGCGGATCATACAGTTAAATTCCAGAGAGTTGAAAATTAATTACGAAGTGAACCAGGTCGATACGTAAATGTAAACGAACAGATACTCGGGACTTAGATTCTATTTTCGCTCAAACGGATTGATACATTGTAAAAGGGATCAATACTTCTTTTCAATTTAAAGCTCAATGGTAACTTTTGTAGGCTTTATGGCTTACATTTAATGCGCCAAATCAAGCCGTTGAACACAAAGGTCTTCACAAAAAGAATGAATATAAATAAAAGACAAACATAAAAAGAGAATAACAGTACATTATTGTGATCAATTGAAAGAAATTCTCAAGAATATTATTAATGTAAGCAGTGTTACTTTCTTTCACTGCTATAAAATTTTTATTTTTTATTGTGAGAGAATTTTTCTTTGTATTAGCATATTGATACATTTATTCTAGTGTGAGAGCTCAAAAACAAAATTACATTTATGAATTGTATTGGGTACATCTTTACCCGAAATTAAAGAATATTATTTTGAGTTACTCTTCACTCATAAGAAAGTAAGTAAACGGTTGCCCTTCACCTCAAAAGAAATAAAGAGATAGTTAAATTTTGGTGGTGATTTGTAACCGAGAGAGTGAACGTAGGCCAAGTTTTGCCGAACCATTATAAACGTTATGTTTATTTTTCTCTCTATTATTTATTTGTTATATTGTATTACATTTATTTTAAATTTCTAAATTTCTAAAAAATCAATTCACTCCTCTCTTGAGTGTTGCCAACTGGGCCAATAATATTATCAATTGATTAATTCTTTCATAACTCTGTTGTTTTTGTAGAATTTGTGTTTTTTGATCATAATGTAGTTGTCCTAATGCCATCTTTTAAGTTTTACTAATTCATGCTTTATATATTTCCTTAATTTTAGTCTCAGGATAAAAATGCAAGTGTTAGAGTATACGCTTTAACAAATATTCTTCATGTAATGAAATAACAAATAAATTTAAATGTTTCATTGCAATTTAAATGTTTCATTCTATTAATTGGCATAACTTTTTTTTTGAAGTATATATTTGCTTAATTTTGGTCTCAAGGTAATGTAGCTAATGGAAGGATACAAGCTTGTACAAATAATTTTCAGGTGAAAAAGAAGAAAATAAATACGATTGTTTACTCTATAGTTTGACATCACTTAATAGTTGTAAAATCATTGAATTTAGTCTCAGGCTAATGGAGCATGCGAAGGGATATATTTTGCAAATCTTCAGGTAACAAAAATAAATTATATTTAAATGTCTAATTTCATAGCACTAGATAACATTATAGCTTCGAGTGATATAATTTTTTCATTATCTATTTTTTTAAAAGTTAAGCAAGTGATTGAAAATTTAATCAGATTATATTTATCTAAACTATATTGATTATGATGTTACTGCATTGTTTTTATTTTATGCCATCTTTGTTTCTAGGTTGTGGCTTTATGACTTCCATGGGTTCTTTAGCATAGTTCAAAGCTAATTGCGACTAGTATGGCTTTTAATGTCCTTATCTATTCTCTTGCTAAAAAATCAAAGTGGAAAAATATCAACTTGTATTATATTGGCCATATATCAAATTAACTTAATCGTATAGTTGAATTTCTTTTCTTTTTGCATACTAACAAATTTTTTCTTATAGGTATTAGTTAATCTACCTTCATATTGATAGTCTAATTAATTTTTTTATTGATTATTTGAAGAAAATGCTGAAAATTTACAAGGAAATGCCAATGTTGTAAAAGAAGCTCTTCCATTGTCTTCTCAAGTAATTTTGTCAATCAAGCACTTGTTAATTATTCTTATTTTTGTTGGTGAAATTAATTTTAATTTTTGTTTCTTTGATTATGTTGTAGTTGCAACTTGACGCCACCCTCAAGATGATTTCATTGAAAATCCTAGATGTAAATTACTGCATTCGTACAACAAAGAAGAAGTAGTTGCAGAAGCTGAAATTGCATCTTTTGATCCTCAATTGCTTGTTCATCATATGCTTCTTAGTCCAAATTGTTGGAAAGTTTGGGTGAAAAAGGTAACTCAAACTTGGAAAGGCCTTGCTTTATATCGACCAACGGCAACTAGTGATTTGCATGGCCTTCAATACAGAAGCTTTCACTGATGAATTATGTAATTGTGATTTGATTTGATTTATTTTTTGTGAAACAACAATATTTATTATCATCTCATACTCAATTTTTGTATAAATATCAGATTACTTAATTTTAGAGTTATGAGTATTAGCTTTGTCTATTTTTGATAAATTTTGCAATTGTTAAAATGTTTAATAGTTACATTATATATAGACTTTTCTAAAAAAATTAGATGATCAAAATTTTAATTTCATTGATAACGAACGACTATAATTATGACTTTACCAGCAACTATAATTACCACATATAAGTAATTGTGTTAAAAAGAAAACTTCAAATAAAACATAAGTCACATAAATTTTTAAGTGGTCTTATGTTATAATGGCAAAGATCTACTATCACATTTATAGTAGTAGAATAGTAAATATTGATAATGCACAGTTATACATAGTAAATTGTACAATTTAAAAAATTATTCTCAATATAAATAATGCTTTGTGCATAATAGTTTTAACAATTTATTTCTTCATCGTTAATAATTTATTCAATGTAATAATAAATTATAACAATTTTTACAATTCTTTAATTGATTGCAGGTAAAGTGTATGTGTTGAATTTAAATTTACCACAACAACGACAGTAGTAACTACTCCTTTGTTGCAGTAAATGACCGTTTGTTTTTGTTATGGGAATGGATGTTCATCAATTTCTATCCAAATGCTTTGTGTGTCTGTGTGGGCTCAAAGTTTCAATATATGTTTGATTGGGTCAGCACTCTCTCTGTAGAGTTTTTGAGAGAGAGAGAGAGAGAAAGAAGAGACTAAAGGCTTATAAGAAGAAAGAAACTACTTGGTTGCCTTGCTTCAACCTTGCCTACGCCACACTAGTCAATGAAAATAAAAAAGCTAAAAAGTTAATTGTAGAAAGCAAGAGCTTTTCTTTCTCTCTCTCTCAAAAAACCTTTTTTTTTTTTTTCATCTCACACAACCCATTTTGTTCTATTATCAGTAAAGCTGAAACAAAACCCACTATTCCACCATCACCATCTGTGTTTCTGAAACACTTCAGATTCTTTTTTTTTTTTTCACTTCAACAATATAGGGCAACAAAATTTCTAACCCACCCATGTTAGAAAACAACAACAATAATATTGGTTCTCTTGGTGCTCCATCTTCTTCTGATCCTCTTACCTCTTCTGAAAATAATGGTGTAACTAACAAAAGAAAAAGAAAACCAGCAGGAACACCAGGTAATTAACTAGCAATAGAACAATTCTACTTCTTTCTAATTTTTGTTTTTTCTAGTTCAGTTGAGGGTTATTATTAAATTTTTGAATATTTTGTAATGTTTTTTGATATAGATCCAGATGCAGAGGTGGTTCCTTTATCACCGAAAACCTTGTTAGAATCAGACAGATACATATGTGAGATCTGCAACCAAGGGTTTCAAAGAGACCAAAACCTTCAAATGCACAGAAGAAGACACAAGGTGCCATGGAAGTTGCTGAAAAGAGAAACACAAGAAGTGAAGAAGAGAGTATTTGTTTGTCCAGAGCCAAGCTGCTTGCACCATGACCCTTGTCATGCTCTGGGAGATCTTGTTGGTATAAAAAAGCACTTTAGAAGAAAGCACAGCAACCGCAAGCAGTGGGTTTGTCAGAAGTGCAATAAAGGATATGCAGTTCAATCTGATTACAAGGCTCATCTCAAAACGTGTGGTACTAGAGGTCATTCTTGTGATTGTGGCCGTGTGTTTTCCAGGTTATTTTCTTTCTGGAATAACCTTTTTTTTTTTTTTTCCTCTTTCTTTGTTTTATAAAATTGGCATGAAATCCCTTCTTTCAATCAAACCCTAAAATCACACAAAAATCATACGAAAAAGAAACCAAAATCTTGATTCAAGTCTGCTACCGAGTTTCTAGTACTGTTTTTTTTCCTTGTTCTTGGGTTCCACATGTAAGTTTAAGCTCTTGTTTTTTTTTTTTTAACCGAGAGTAATTAATTGTTCTAAATCCAAGAATGATTTGCAGTAGTACACATGACCTCATGTTTTTCCTACTTCTTCATCTTTGTCAGCCAATCGATGTTCATGGCAGTACATGACTATTTCCAATAGCAATTTCCGTCTTTGCTAAAATAAATGCAAATTACCGATAAAACAAAACAGTCACTTGAACAAATAGACCCCATTTCATCTCTTTAATTTACTTTCTTTATTTAATTAATATATATAACAAACCTAGTCACATAATCCATTCTACAGATCCTTATTCATTTTTAAATCGTTTGTTTCTTGGTAACCCTACATGTGCTAGCCTTAAATCTTAATTGCTTCCATGACTTGGTCTTCGATTATTAAAAACATTAAGAAAATTCCATCTAAATTTTTATCACTTTGATTCATTCTTTATTTCCTGTCTTTTACAGGGTGGAGAGTTTCATCGAGCACCAAGATGCTTGCACAATGCGGCGAGTCCAGCCTGAATTGCAGACAATGCAGCCGGCTTGCTCATCTCTTACAGCTTCTAGCACTAGCCCATCCAGTGATGCCAATTTCAGTATAGCACCGCCAGCTTTGCCAGGACTGCCATTGCTGAAGCCGGACGATAATTTTTTTCTGTTCTCAAGCAGAAAGAATCTGTCAACTTCTGATCAACAAAAACACGATCTTGAACTTCAGCTCCTACCATTATCAAACATTGATGTACCACGAAGTCCATATGAAAACTACGCTACCCACTTGAAACTTTCAATTGGGTCAAGTGATAGCGGCGAGAAAAATGAATCAGACAAGCTGAATACAGATGCTAGTAGGGAAAAGAATGCCATTGAGCCTTCATTGGAAGCAAAAAGGTTGAAAGAGTTTGCTAGTGAGCAACTAAAGTTAGCCATGACTGAAAAGGAATATGCTGAAGAGGCTAGACAACAAGCGAAAAGACAAATAGAGATGGCTGAGCTTGAATTTGCCAATGCTAAAAGGATTAGGCAACAAGCGCAGACTGAACTCGAAAAGGCTCAAGTTTTGAAAGAGCAAGCTACAAAAAAGATTAGTGCTACTGTCATGCAAATTACTTGTCAAGCTTGCAAGCAGCAGTTTCAAGCTTCAACATCTATGGGGCCGCCGTGTGACGAAACCTCACTTGCCATGAGTTACATGTCCTCGGCCACTACAGAAGGAGAAGGAGAGTGATTAAGAAATTGAAGGGTGCAGAAAGTTTAAAGTACACTCGCTGAAAATTCAAAAATATTTATTCCAACAAGCTTCTTAATCTTCGTTTCATTTGTTTATGATTGTTAATTTTCTCTTGCTCTATACATAAATAGCTACTGCTTATTCTGACAAAATTAATGTTGTGGAGTTTATTACATGGTGCTGTAAGTCTGTAACATTTCTTCAATTGAGTTATATAAATTCATTTGTTTAATGCGAAGTCTGTAACATTCCTTCAATTGAGTTATATAAATTCATTTATTTAATGAGTAATGAATATCTTAAAATCCTCAGGTTTGAATTTCAGCTTCGTGAAGAAAGAAGACAACGTATAATGATGTTACTTGATAAAAATTTTAAAAAGAATTTATTAACTCATCTTCTAAGCTGCTGGTTTTCATCATAACACAACATGCAGGAAGGAGCATCTCAAAATTCAATGCCTTTGATCATTACTCTCTAAAGAAATGATTGTAAATAATCAATGATTAAAAGAATCCTAGAGGAACATAATCACTTCTACATAAAAATACTTAATTTTAATTTACTTTTTCTTATGATTGTTTCAGCAGAAAGAGTAATCATAAAACACTGAGGAAGCTGACTCTAATAACTTAAATGTTTTAATGAGTATCCATTATTATCATCATCATCATCATCATATTTATATAGAAATATTTACCCTTTTAGAGAACTAAAAAATTTAAAAGGCAGGCAGCAGGCATAAACCCTTTTCTTCGTACGTTTGCAATATATTAGGCTGCCTACCATTCAATAATGCTTTCTTTTTATGCCCTATAATAAAAAATTTGGAATAGATCTAAGGTTCCAAATTAAGTTCTTGTATATTTCTGCATGCTAAACTACAGGACCCTTTTCCTTTAATGAAGAATAAATGAATGACACATGGATTATATATATTTCTCATCACAGATTTGCAGATTACATTTCCAGCTGCAGGGACCATTTTGCCAAAATATAGGAAGAACCATTCAAAGATGAATGACCTATGTTTCAACACAAATTCAATGTTATAAAAGAGAGAGAATTCCGAAAAAAAAAAAAAAGATAAAAGAGTCTGCCTAGCTAGAGATAGAGTGTAAAAAGAAAAAGGGTATGTCATTTTCATAGCATTTGTTGTCTCTTTAAATGCTTATAAAAACACCATGTTTTTCAGTGCCATAGTTGAAATGGTTATAGTCAGGCAATAGTCCCTCTCAAACATAAATAACACACAAAATTCATAACCCACACAAAACTCTCTTCCGTCTCTTTCTCTCTCTCTCACACACACAAACAACTTTATCAGAATGAGAGCAGTGTCTGAAACAGAGAAGGGTACAGTAGCTTTTTCATTTATTTAGAAGCCAATACAAAAAAACTCTCAGTTTAAAAAACCCATTTTTATGTTCAAAAGTAAACAAAACAAAAAAAGAGAAAAAATTTGTGTAAAGGGTAGTTTTGGTTTGTTGATTTTCTTTCACAATTTAAACTAAAGCAAAAATAAAGTCAGACTGAAGGTGCACAAAAAGGGCTTGCATTTCTCACTTTGCTTTTTTCAAAATTTGGGACCACGTGCTCTTCTTTCTTTCCCCACTTTTAATGCAGCACTTTTTTATTTTCTTGTCCACTGGTTGGGAAATGGGGCAGCTACGTTGGAATTTTGCTAGTGACAAAACTAGAGTTGGGCATCCAGCAGTTCCATCGTCGATGGGCTTGGCTAGCTTTCTGGTCCGGCCAACCTGGTGTCCTATGATTTTAAGCTTACAAGCTTTATGGATAGTTCTCGAAGCATAATTCATACAAACAGCAACACTGTTGTCGGCAGTCCGGCATGGTATGTATAGGTATAGGCAGATTCAACCCGTCCACTTTTTTAACCAAAATTTGACATAAAATTTTAACCTTTAATTTTTAATTTTTTCAATAGTCTATATCACTCATAACTCTTTTTCTCTTTTATTTACAAACAAAATCAAGATGGTCCACAACGAATTAATATTAAATTATATTCTCTCATATTTATTCTCTTTAATATTTTATTTTATTTTCTTATTTCTCTCCCCTACCGCGTCTCTGCTCTATCTTAAAGTCTTTCACCGAATCACTGTTTTACTAAAATACAAGTTTAACTAATACATAGAAAAAGGAAGTAATGAAATTTCTAATTTTTTTTTGTAAAGTGTTATTAAAAAGAGAGCATCATCATAGAATAAAAAAAATTATAAATAGGACAATATTAGGAAAAAGGTAATTGAATAATCATCTTATACAAAATTTTCTATTTTCTATGTATTTTAATACTTGTAAAAAAAAAAAAATTGAGTATTGCATATTGTTTTTGTCATTTCCATGTATTTATAATGCTAATACAATTTTTAAGACTTTGAGAGAGAGAGAGAGAGAGAGAGAGAGAGTAGGGATGCTATAGGACAAAGAGAAGATAATTTAATATTAATAAGTAGTGGGATAATGTTGACTTTTATTTGTAAATAGGGGAGTAAAAATTGTGAATAGATTAATTTTAACCATTGAAAAAATTTAAAAATCGGTGCTTTTACTCGGATAGGGCAATCTTGATTACATTCTAACCGCTTCCTGAGTCTCACTAATTCCAAATTTTCGTATCAATATCATCGGAGCGAATTGGTAACTCTACCTTTATTTCAGGTCATTTCTACATATATCGAAATTTTAGTCTTTCACCCCTCATTTATCGAATTAGCTGAGTCACAAATTAATTTAGTGAATAAAATGCCTGTATAAGCCGATAACAGAAGTGAAGAACATAATATGTATAATAAATTAACTTATTTGTTTATTTCATATAAAAATTATTCCAATCCAAGACTCTAACTACTACTTCGTTCTGTTTCTAGGGTTCCAAATTTCATTCCATCATTATTTCAGACCCCGGGCCGTTGCCATTAAGATTTTTTGTTAAATTTTATGTTAAAAAAAGTTATGCTAAACCTACCCACATATATATATATATATATGTTAAAATTTTCAAAGTTGGTATCTTAGGACTAATTACTATAGATATTGAATTAAAACTTCATTGGTATATTTATGAAATAGAATTTATGTTGCAACAAACTGCAACAATTTTAGATGTCAAGTTTAAATCTTGATATTTTGAATTCAAGTTTTTAGTTATTTTAGTTAAGTGTGGACATCAAGGTTAACTAAGAAGTTTATATTGACAGTTTTACAACTCAAAGGAAAAATCATTATTTGGAAACAAGAGGTTTAGTTAGAAAATATTTTTTTTTCTTATTTAGAAAGATTATTCATTTTAGAGTTTTAAAAAATGATGAGAATACAAAATGTCATATTTGTATTTGTTAATGTTTAATCTTTTATACTTAATTGGTGCGTAAATGTACTCATTATTCTTATTATTTTGATTGAAGGCGCAATTAGAGGCATTAAGTGCAAAACGAAGTTAATTGGGCGATTTTGGATAGTTTCGATATTGCTTCGTAATATAAGTGTAACTCTCTCATCCAAGCTCTGATTGAGATGATTCAAGATGATCTGGAACAACAAGAAAAAGCTCTACAACTTTTATGTTTTGAGTTTTGAGATATAAGGATTGTACCAAGATCAAAATTGAGTTTGAAGTTGCTATACTTATACTATTGACATTCTGGAATGTCTCTTAGCTTGCAATTCTAAAACCCGAATTTGATGTGGTTTATTTTCGAAAGTTTCTAGATTATGTGCACAAAAATTCTAGTTGAAATTATCACCTTCTTAGTTATATTAAGACTTTATTTTATTTTAATATTTCCCTCATTAAATCAGCACTTTCCTAATTATATTAGGACTTCAATTTATTTTTTAATTAGTCATATTTGGAGATTGTTATTTTATAATAATATTTAGAATATTTTTAGGGATTTTGTAGGCTTGGAAGGTAAATAAATAACATGTAAAAAGGGAGGAAAAAGGGTAGACTAGATAGACGCCTCTCTCTCCCCTCTTTTCTATAATTTCTCCTTTGAGTTTCATCATGGTCTTACGTGACTAAACTTTTATAATTGGTCAAAGGAAACGGAAGCCTCAAAATTAATAAAATTTTGAGATCTAATTTATTTTTTTATTTAATTTATGCTTTGAGTATTGAAAATTCTTCTGTGCTTATTTTCATGATTGTCTTGTTTAATTACTAGGAGGCTTACTAGTTTATTATTCGTTACAATCTACTGCTAGATTAGAAATCAATTCCATAATTGATTGATCCTTCTAATTTGTAAAGCAACTAAGATTTAACAATTTGCTATGTCAGAAATTATAAGTCTTAGGAAGAACGCTCGACTAAATTAAATGTAGCCAATTGTGTTGTTTAACTTCATCGATCTTTCTAATTATTAAGGCTGTTACTAGATTAAACCTTTAGTATTTGTCTTGAGTTGTTTAGTAGTTAGAGTTAATCAGATTACTTATTTTCTAATTAACTACGACTAAGGAGAGATAGGAAAATAAATCCAACGATGATTATTCAAAATGTGAATTGATATATAGTCGCATTAATGATCAGTTGTAAAATTCTGATGGTGGATGTTGACTTAGACCAATGTTTGTTCTTGTGATTAATTTTAATATATCAATTTGAATTATTCTTTAGTTGTTTTTCTTAAATTTATTTTTGTTATACTCAAAACCTCCTATCCTTATTCAGGTAGCATAAAATTAGACTAGATGCTCTCCGTGGGAACGATCCTTACTCACACTACTACATGTATTTTTAGGAGTATAGGTTTTATTTTTAGTTCCTTACGACAGTACACCAGAAAACAAAATGTTGGTTGTTGTATTCATCGTTAATGAATACAATGAAACTTAACACTTTCAATTAATGGACCATTAATGGTGAAAATGAAACCACCTACAAGTGGCCCAAAACTTCTCAAATTGTCATATAAACTTTCTACATGGTAGTAATTTTTAATACGATTTTTAATGAAAAAACCTATAAATTGAAAGTTATATTTGGTAAAAAGTCCTTGAGCTCATTTTTCTCTGTAAACTCCATCAAGTAAAGATTAAGAGAGCTTGAAAGGTTTTTTACCGATATCAAAACAGTAAGAAATGTCAATGGCTAGAGGTAATCTTCTTGGGCTTTCGCATTCTATTTTTAACAATTTAAAAGCATGATTTTTATCTTAATGCTTACATTTGGCATAAAAGCATGTTTATGCCTCTGTCTTGATATGTTTTGTGTATGTTTTCAATGAAAATCAGAAATGAAAGCCATGAGTTTATTCTGTCACTTTCGAATCTTTCATGCAATGGTTTTTTGTTATTTTTAATGCAAAAGAAATATTACTAATGTATTCATAAATGCATTGAGAATATTTTGGACGTGAAAATCGTGGAAAACATGTATGAGTCAGCTGAAAAATTGTCAGTTTTGAGGGTTTGAAACCGGGTTGTAACTAGTTCGGGTTAACCCGGCCAAAGGTTGAAGACAAACCAGAAAAAGCGACCAACATGTCAGTTTTTTAAGAAACTTATGGATGACATGTTGGTTAATCATCAAGTTTGGTCATCTTTAATATGAATGACATGTCGTTTATATATGGTTAACTAAAATAACAAGTCGTCCGTTTTAGGGTCAAAGGTTGACCATAAGTATAAAATGACATGTCAATTTTCACTCTAGCCATTTTTCAATTCTATATGCTATGTCATTTCTTTTAGGGACAAAGAAATCACATATTTGTTTAGAGTATAAAATGACATGTCAGTTTTCACTCTATA
>JAXCLQ010001491.1:43719-58297 GCA_035584115.1 Cedrela odorata
TGCTATGTCATTTCTTTTAGGGACAAAGAAACCACATATTTGTTTAGTAGGATTTGAAGCCTAAAATATTTTGAGTCACTCTAGCCATTTTTCAATCCTATATGCTATGTCATTTCTTTTAGGGACAAAGAAACCACATATTTGTTTAGTAGGATTTGAAGCCTAAAATATTTTGAGTCTGATGTGATTCGAATCCGAGCATAAGCATTTTGAATCAAGTATTTTAACCACTAGGCCATGATTCATTTGATGAATATATTTGTATACAAGGTATTTTTAAAGATTTTGAAATAATTGCTTGGAAAATCTATTTGGTATGAATCGAACTCAGGCCTTGGGTATTTAAATCTAGCTTAACTATTGGGACGAGTTTTATGCTTTCGTTATTAGGTAATTTTAATTTTTAAATTAAATGCATGCTATTTATGAATTTGTTTATAAATTCTAAAAATAATAAAGTTTAGTCAAAAATCATATATTGATTATTCATGATTTTCGCCTAAATTTTAATTTTGTTTGCAATAAAATATGTAAATTATAAGAATTTACAAATTTTTGGTAGTATTTTAATTTTGGCATGAAATATACTTAATTTATTGTACTTTAAGATATGTATATTTTATTATTGATAAATGCCTAAATTTTATGCATTTATTTTTAATATACATTTATGAATGCATACATTTTGATAAGAACATGCAAATTTGGAATACCAAAATTAAGGACTATTGTTAGGTATAATTGTAGTTTATTTTGTTATTAATTACATGTATAGAAAAATTCTATCAAAAGGGTCATAAGCTGTCTTAGGAGATTGAGTCTTAAGTGGAACCACTTGTGACTCCTCCAATCTTTTCTGAAATTTTTTTTGGTGTAATTTTTAGTTTAAATAAATTACTTTATATTGTCTATAAAATAGATTTAAGGAAACAAAAAAAATATTAAGTAAAATTTCTAAATTTCATATGTCTAAGTGATCTATACAATTTTTTGAATTAGGGAGTAGCTATATTATCTTTAAATTAAATAAGAATTATATATTAATGTTAGGATCACATATAGTTTAAAGATATAAATTGTAATTAATCATATTTAATATAATAAATTTTATCCCACAAGAATTTTTATTATATTTATATGATTAATTAGAATAAAGTATCAAATTATTTTTCTTAACTTACCCAAAGGAATTAAGAAAATAGATATAATTTGATAGTTTTATCATAAAGATGTATGAATCTATTAGAATAAAATATTTAGTCTACAGAAAATACTTTATATCTATTGATTCATATTTTAAGACATTTTGTTTAATCTAATTAATTAGAAAATTTCTAAATTTCATATGTCTAAGTGATCTATATAATTTTTTGAATTAGGGAGTAGCCACATTATCTTTAAATTAAATAATAATTATATATTAATATTAGGATCACATATAGTTTAAAAATATAAATCGTGATTAATCATATTTAATATAATAAATTTTATCCCACAAAAATCTTTATTATATTTATATGATTAATTAGAATAAAGTATCAAATTATTTTTCTTAACTTACCCATAGGAATTAAGAAAATATATATAATTTGATAGTTTTATCATACAGATGTATGAATCTACTAGAATAAAATATTTAGTCTACAGAAAATACTTTATGTCTATTGATTCATATTTTAAGACATATTTTATATTGATAAAATATAATAAAGAAAATATTGGTCTCAAATTTATGACATAAGCATGTATTGTGTACAACTTTGGAACATGTAAATCTATCTGATATCAATGTTCTTGAACTAAAATGAGACAATTATAAAATATAGAAAGAAAATGTTCTTCTTTATTTACAGTGGATAGACATTGATTATGCTATTTGAAAAGATAAACCACCTGCAGTAACTGATACCAGCATTTCAGTTGAAATTACTTTTTATGAACGTTGGAAGCGATCTAATCGCCTCAGTGTGATATTCATTAAAACAAAGATTTTTACTGACATCTGTGATTTTGTCGCTCAACATAATAATGTCTGAGTTTTATTGAAGGCTATTGATGAATAATTTGAATAATCCAATAAGACCTTATCTAGTACCCTGATAATGAAGTTTTCTTCCATGAAGCTCACTCGTATCAATGGTGTGCGTGAACACATCATGAAAATGAGAGATATTGCGGCTCAACTCAAGATACTTAAGGTTGATATATCTAAATCTTTTTAGTGCACTATGTTTTAAACACTCTTCCTTAACCATATGGACCCTTCAAAATCTCGTATAACACATATAAGAATAAATGGTCCATTAATAAACTGATAACCATATGTGTACAAGAGGAGGGAATGTTGAACACATCATCACAAAGTTCTTATCTGGCTATACAAGGAAATATGAAAAGACAAGCCAAACAAAAAGGGAAAGAGAAAACATTAAAGATATCTCCCAAGTTGAAATTCAGAAGGAATCTAAATGTTTCTTTTGTAAGAAAAAAAAGGAGCATATGAAGAAGGATTGCTTGAAATTTCAACAATGGCTTTCTAAAAAAGGTATTTCAATCTATTTTGTTTGTTATGAATCTAATACAGCTGAGGTTTGTCATAACACCTGATGGATTGATTCTAGTTTTACAATCCACATTACTAATGTTTTGTAGAGCTTGCAAAACCTAAGGAAGCTAGTGGGAACTGAGTAATATATCTTTTTAGAAAACAAGATATGCTCACTTGTGGAAGCTATTGGGACATACAATTTAGTTTCCAATAGTGGTTTTGTAATAACATTATTAGAGAAGACTTTTTATATTCCTAGTTTTTCAAGGAATTTAATTTCAATTTCAAGACTTGTACCCTATGGATATTCCTTTACATTTTTGGATTCACTTATAAATATTTTTTATAAATCTGATCTTGTTGGAAATGGTACATTATCTGATGGTTTTTTTCATGTTAACTTACAAAATGATGCTTGTTATAATACAATGCATATATATACTGACAATAAAAGATATGTTATGAATGAGAATTCCTTTATGTTGTGGCATCGAAGATTGAGACATATCTCCATACAGAGAATCCAAAGATTAGTAAATGATGGAGTACTTAGTACTTTGGATTTCATTGATTTTGATAGTTGTGTGGATTGCATTAAAGGTAAGCAGACCAATAAGTCAAAGAAAGGTGCCAAGAGGAGTTCTAATATATTAAAAATCATATATACTAATATATATAGTCCTAGCTTGGTCAGAAGTATTTTGTCGCCTTCATAGATGATTACTCACTATACATGTATTTTTACTTGTTGAATACTAAGGATCAAGCATTAGATACTTTTAAGTTACTCAAGACTAAAGTATAGAAGCAGTGTGATAAACAAATAAAGATTGTGAGATCTGATAGAGGTAGTGAATATTATAGTAGATACGCTGAGAATTGACGAGCACTTGGTCTATTTGTGAGGTTTCTTTAAAAACATGATATTGTTGCTCAATATACTATGCTTGGTTCTCCATATCAAAATGGTATAGCTGAAAGAAAAAATCGAACATTATTAGACATGGTGGGAGCATGCTAAGTAGCTCTAAATTTTCTAAGTCATTATGGACTGAAACTCTTAAGATAGCTGTGTATATATTAAACTACATTCCAACTAAGGCTGTTAGAAAAACACCATTTGAGTTATGGAAAGATTGGAAACTGATTCTGTGACATGTACGCATTTAGTGTTATCCTTCTGAAGTAAGAGTTCACAATCCATAAGAAAAGAAGTTAGATTTGAGGATTATTAGTGGATATTTTATTGGATATTCAAAAATGTTTAAAGGATACAGATTTTACTGTCCATCTTATCACACTAGGTTTGTGAAATCAAGAAATGCAAAATTTCTTGAGAATGACTTGATTAGTGGAAGGGATTAATTTTAAAACATAGTTCTAAAGAAGATCATTCAAGACTTTCCACTTTAGGTAGTCAATTAATTGTCATTAATAATGCCCATCTAGTACAAATAGATATTGATTATCCAATGGTAGATATTTAACCAACAATGAATACAATCAAACTCTATAAGCAAATAATGTTTCAGTGGATTCGGTTGTTCAGGAATTGCCTAAAAATGTTGAACAACCAGTTAAACAGCAAATTCCTCAGAAGAATGTTGATACAACATTAAAAAGATCTACTATAATTAAAAGATCCTCTATACCTAACGAATACATTATGCATCTACAAGAGTTTGACTTTAATGTTGGACCTGAAAATGATCCTGATACATTTTCACAAGTCATGAGTTGTCAAGAATCTGACTTATGATATAATGCCATGAAAAATGAGATGAATTCCATGTCAACGAACAAAGTTTGGGATCTTGTTGAGTTGCTTAAAGAGTTTAAACCAATTGGGTGTAAATGGATCTTTAAGAGTAAGAAAGATTCATTGGGCAACATTGAAAAATATAAGGCCAGATTTGTTGCCAAAAGATTTACTCAAAAGGAAGGAATCGATTATACAAAGACTTTTTCTCCTATATCTAAAAAAGATTCTCTTCAAATAATTATGGCATTAGTAGCTCATTTTGATATAGAGCTACATTAAATAGATGTGAAAACGGCATTTCTCAATGGAAATTTAGAAGAAAAGGTTTACATGAAATAACCTGAAGGATTCTCTTTCAAAGATAGTGAGCATTTTGTTTATAAGCTTAAGAAATCTATATATGAATTGAAACAAGCCTCCCGTCAGTGGTATCTTAAATTTCATAATGTTATATCTTCATTCCACTTCGAAGAGAATATTATGAATCAATATATATGCAAAAAGGTTAGTAAGAGTAAAATTTATTTCATTGTTCTGTATGTGGAAGATATTTTACTTGTAACTAATAATAAAGGGTTGTTACATGAGGTGAAACAATTCCTTTTCAAAAATTTTGATATGAAAGATATGGGTGAGACATTTTATATCATTGGCATAAAGATCTATAAAGATAGACATCAAGAAATATTAGGTTTATCTCAAGAAACCTATATTAAGAAACTTTTAGAGAGATTTAGAATGAAAGATTATTCACCAAGTGTAGCACCAATTGTCAAAGGTGATAAGTTCAATTTAAACCAATGCCGTAGAAATAATCTTGAAAATAAACAAATGAACAACATTTCATATGCTTCAGTTGTTGGAAGTATAATGTATGCTTAAGTTTGTACTAGACCTGACATTGCTTTCGCAGTTGAAATGTTAGGACAATATTAGAGTAATCCAGGTATGGACCATTGGAAAGTTATAAAGAATGTCTTGAGATATCTTCAAGGGACCAAATATTACATACTTATATATAGACGAACAGACAATTTGGAAATAGTTGGCTACTTAGATTTTGACTTCGTTGCCTGCGATGATTCAAGAAAGTTAATTTCTAGATACATCTTTGTGCTAGCTGGCAGAGCCGTATCTTGGAGGAGTGCTAAGCAAACATTGATTCCTACTTCCACTATGGAGCCTTAGTTTGTTTCATGTTTTGAGGCTACCTCCCATAGAGTATGGTTAAAGAGTTTCATGTTTGGACTTAGAATTGTAAATTATGTTTTTAGGCCATTAAAGATATATTGTGATAATTTAGCAACTGTATTTTTGGCTAAGAATAATAAAAGTGGTAGTCAAAGTAAACACATCGACATCAAATACTTATCTATCAGAGAATGTGTTAAGGAAAATAAAGTGGTTATTAAACATGTTAGCACTGAATTAACGATAGCTGATTCTTTGACAAAAGGCATGCCACCTAAAGGTTTTAAGAATCATGTGGATTGAATAAGACTTAGTTTTATTATGTAAATTATTGTATATGTACATATAATTTATTGATGAAACTCTATTTATATGATTTTTTTTCTTATTATGTGCGCGCATTTATTTAAGAGAAAAATTATTATAATTGGACATAGAATAAAAATGAGATTTATTCATTAAGTTAAGGTCATTAAGTAGGACCAAGAATAAACATAGGGTTTATTCATTAAGTTACCACATATGGATAGACAAATAAGAAACATAATATATTGTGAGATATGGAAGAAAAGTTGTCAATTTTGATGACCTATTACCATGATTCATATGTTTATTTTTTAAATATTAAGATTTGGAGAATTTATGGACCAAGTGGGAGAATATTGGTGGTTGTATTCACCATTAATGAATACAATGAAACTTAAGACTTTCAATTAATGGGCCATTAATGGTGAAAATGAAACCACCCATAAGTGGCCCAAAACTCTCCAAATCGTCATGTAAACTTCCCACATTGTGGTAATTTTCAATACGATTTTTGATGGAAAAACTTATAAATTGAAAGTTATACTTGGTAAAAAGTCTCTAAGCTCATTTTTCTATGTAAACTCCATCAAGTGAGGATTAAGAGAGCTTTGAAGGTTTTTTACTGACGTCAAAACAGAAAGAAACATCAATGGCTAGATGTAAGCTTCTTAGGCTTCCGCATTCTACTTTTAACAATTTAAAAGTATGATTTTTATTTCCATGTTTACACAAAATCATCTTTAAACAAGGTTTATGGTTTCATTATATATATGTATTATTCTCAGATGTGTTTTAACTTTGGGAGAGCCATTGTCTGTGCCTAAAAGAGAAGCCTCGTGCAATTTTTATTCTTCCTTTTTCTTGTTTTATTTTTTTAAGTTATTCATGTATTCATTCAAGTTTTCAAGTGAAAATAACTTAATGAAAATTATGAGTTTGTAATTTTTATTTTGTTAAACTTAGAGAGTTGAATCTCTTAAGTGTTGTGAATACATATTGGTAATGTTCAACAACATTTGCATTAGTTGTGAAACAAGACTTATTGAAAGGTGTAAAGATTTGCAATTGGATTTCTTTGAGCATTGTATTATAAAAAAGTAAATGAAAGTGAAGTTTGACACAACGATTCATAAAACTAAAGATATTATGGATTATGTTTAATTTGATGTGTGAGGGTCCTACCAAGACAACATCTTTAATAGGTATGCACTATTTTATTACTTTTGTTGATGACAATCCAGAAGAGTTTATGTGTATGTTATGAAGACTAAGGATGATGTGCTTAATACTTTCCTTAGGTAATAAAAGATGGTTGAGACACAAACTGGCAAAAAGATCAAACAATTCAAATCAAATAATGATGGTGAGAATTGTAGTGATCCTTTTTTGAAAGAGTATCAAGATAAAGATATTGTATGGTAGTACTTCACAATCAGAGATACACAACAACAAAATAGGGTGGTAGAACGTATGAACCAAACATTATTGAAGAATGTTAAGTGTATGTTGTCCAATACTAAGTTGGTTAAAGAATTTTAAGTTGAGGTAGTAACTTATGCATATCATCATATTAATCAATTATTATCGACAACGGTTAAAGAAAAAACTTCATTATAGGTATGGTCTAGAAAACTTATGAATGATTATGACTCTTTACATGTTTTGATTCCGCTGCTTATTATCATGTGAAAGTATAAGTTGAATCCTATAGCCAAGAAAGTTGATTTTATAGGGATTACTTAGAGAGTGAAGAGATACTGCCTTTGGTGTTCAAGTTTGAGAAAAATTATGTTTAGTAGAGATATTACCTTTGATAAATCTACCATGTTGAAGAAAACATAACGACAAAAGAATATCGATAGTATTATGAAACAAGTAGAACATACTTAGAAGCATGTGGAGTTTGAGACATCTATTAGTCCAGCTGGAATTGTTGTAACAAATGATGATACTTTAGTAACAGAGGAGGTTAGTGAAAATAAAGAAGAGGTTTTCACTCAAGAACCATAGTAACAAATAGAATAAATTTTAGTTAATAAGGTAAGACGTAAGATTCGTAGACCTGCTCAAATTACTGATATGGTGAACTATGCACTCTTAATTGTAGATAATGATGTTCCTTCTACTTATAAAGAAGTAGATAGATGTCTAAAATTGATAAGTAAAAGTGACGGGCGTATCGCACAAGCCTGAGAACAGTTCCTAAGCGATTGTCCGCTGAGAAAGCTATGATCATCACACGGACCGTGTAGAAAAGCTCCCAAAGGACTATGGACATATACATATGCATATTTTAAAATTTAAACAACTTTAAATGTAATATTAACATGAATAAAGTACACATACTTTAATGTCGATATCCGGAACAAGCTCCTCCATTTCGGATTGGCTTCAAAGCATATCCACACATCAGGTTGATTACAACGGGTTCCGGTTACTTAGATTCGTGTTAAAATATTTTGAACAAGTGTATCAACTTTACCAAGTTGTTACAAAATTTTCTACCCTAGAAAATTTCTACTTACTCATATAGAAGAGAAGAAACCTATAAAACTATTTCATCCCTTTCCTCTTCTTCCTGAAACTATTTTATGCCTTTCCTTTTCTTCCTCTTTCTCTATTTTCTTTTCTTTCTTCTTTATGGATTTTATTCAAAATAAATTTTCTCTCACCATTCAACAATAGCATCCAAGGGCAAAAGGAAGAAGAATAAGAAGACTATTTTAATTTCAATTCACAATTAAAACCACAAATTATGAAATCAAATCCCATGTATACACTTTTTCATCCATTCAATTTAATCAAATTAACATAAATTAACATAATGGATTACAAGTGTCAAACACTCACGCATGAATTCCAAAATCCATTTCAATTCCATCAATTCATTTAATGAATGAAAAATATCTTAGCATATATTTATATTAATCACATTAATTTATATATTTATATTTATGCTAAAGGTGAAAGAGTGGGGGAGAGAGAGAGAGAGAGAGAGAGAGAGAAATTTTAATATTATACAATATAATATAAAATGAAATGATTACAATTTAATATTATATCATATATATATATATATATATATTAAAGTGCAATCATTACTCTTACAATGTTTGATTTCAAACATTAATTATAAAAGAAACTTTTCTTTTTCTTTTTCTTTAACCATAATTAAAGAATTAATTTTAGCCATTAATTCAAAATGAATTGATAAGATCTAATAAAAAATTTGGCATTTGGTAATATCACATGGTGCCATTTATCAACCACGGATCCGTTTGATTAAATAATTATTATTTAATCATTAATAAATAAATTATTTATTTATTAATATCCTTATAACAAAATATATTTTCCAAGTCTCCATTTATTAGTAAATCATATTTACGATATCTGAATTATTACCGAAATATTTTTCACGCATACGTGTGTTTGCTCGTTTTAGTCGAGAAATTAATTCTTTACAATAAAGAATTAAATTGTCATCTGATTAAATTATTAAAATAATGTCATTAACTAACTTAATGAATATTGTATAATGGCAATAACAATCATCATCAAGTAACCGGTTAATATGTGTGATCACCTGGGTTTACCGTGAGTTAGACATATGCAAATACGAACCCTTTAGCATTACTTCGATATAACTCTTTGTACCTAAAGTTCCTAATGGTCATGAGTAACCTTTAGCAATATATCATAACCCCCAGACACAAATAAATCAATATTCAAGATAAACTCATATAGTCGTATGTACATGTAGTAGAGTTCATCTACTGTCGACTTCCGATTAAGTGTAGGTTATAAAATCGTCAAACCTCTAACTCAATCATAGGAACAGAAACTCAAATTATATACAAGATTTGTGTATCCGATTAAGTGTACGTACATAGGAACACGTACTCTGACTAGAGATTTATTTCTCATATATGACATCCCTGCCTAGGATCTCAAACTCAAATATCTAAACCAACAGATTCCATCTTGGTTATCACATATCCTCATACACTAATAATACATTGTCAACAAACTTCTTTCACCAAGCATGGCTAGCCTAATGCGATATATACAAGTGAACGATGTGCCTCAGTGCAGATAACAGCCGTGACACCTCAAATCAAAGGACTAATAATACACTAGTATGGCTGTGTGACGTATCATTGACTGTGGATAATCACCCATGTGATTCTTCACGTTTAATCATGTTCAGTAACACGTTCTCTAACATATCACCCATGTTTATACTATTGTGACATGAAACTCATCACCCAATTATTAGTATATAATACTAATCCTTGGCAATATCAAATATACTAGTTATGTAATGTCATACTCCCATATGACATTACCTCAACCAGGAATAGATTTGGATGTATTTAAATCAAAGGTTCTGTATTCATATCTACAACTCTTTGTAAATAGAGTCTTGACATCATAATATATCACAGAATCTCATTCTGGATTAAATATATAAATTAGCAACTGTATATACAAAATAATATAAAAGTCACTTTATTAATCATAAATAAATTTATAATTAATTATAAAAATATTTATATACAATGAATAATATTCTTGAACCATATAACATGATTGGTTCTATGGTATATCTCCAATAGGAATAAAGCTATTAATGATAAATGTGGTCTCTTCGAAAGATTGAAACTTCGGGAGTTAGCTCAATTACCCAAGAATAATAAAGTAAATGGATGGAAATGGGTATATACAAAGAAATATAGATTTCCTAATAATTATAATGTCACTACAAGACAGTGGTGTAAACGATTTGATCAATTCATAATTGGTTAGACGTATACCAAAAGTAGATTTGATGATCGTGTATATTTTTGCAAGCTAAGATAAGGATCTTTCATTTATCCTCTTGTATGTTAATGATATGTTAATAGCTTCAAAGAGTGTTGAAGAAATTAAGAAATTGAAGGTTTCGGTAAATCAAGAATTTAAGATATAGGATTTGGGTCAGGCTAAAACGATTATTGGTATAGAGATTAACAAAGATAGAGGAAAAGGTAAGGTTTGCTTGACTCAACAGTAATAATTGAAGAAAGTATTACTTTTGGTATTACTAATCAGTCAAAACCTGTAAGTACCTTGCTTGCTTCTCATTTCAAGTTGAAGTCATCGTTATCTCTAAGCACAGATGAATAATAAGAATGTATGTCAAAGGTTTAATATTCTAATTTGGTTGTTAGCTTGATATATGTTACAGTGTGTACGAGACCTAACATTCATATGCAGTTGGAGTTTTTAGCAAGTATATGCATAATCCTGGTAAAAGACATTGGCAAGTTGTAAAATAAATTCTACGATATTTGTTAAAAATTATAGATGTTGGATTGATTTTTTAGCAGGATGATAAATGTAATAATATGTTATTGGTTATGTTGATTCTGATTATGCTGGTAATTTGGTTAAACATAAATCTACTACTAGTTATGTATTTTCTTTGGCAATGGCATAAGTGAATTGGAAGCCTACTTTGCACTCTACAATTGCTTTGTCCACTCAGAGGCAGAGTATATGAGTATTATATAGGTTATAACGGAAGTTATTTGGTTACAAGAAATATTAGAGGAATTAGGTATTGTTAAGAAGAATATCACTATTTATTTTAACAGTTAGAATGTTACTCAATTAGCAAAAAACTCAATGTACCACGTTTAGACAAAGTATATTGACGTTTGGTATCACTTTGTTCGTGATATTATTGGTGAATGAATGATTTTGATTAAAAAGATTGAGACTATTAAGAATCTTTTTGATATATTATCTACGGTAGTGACAAGATTAAGTTCAATCATTATTTGGACTTGATCAATATCCTACAAGTTTGATTATGCAATTTGGTGCTTTTAGAGATATTGCAAATTTTGACAAAAGATACAAGAAAACAAAAGAGTTTTTTAGATATGACTAGCTAATTAAACTAAGGTTAAGATTTGTAAGTTTGGCTTTATTAGCCAATATGTTGATATCCCACGTTGGTGGGACATCTTTTGAAAACTTTAACTTAGGACTTATAAATTAAAAAGTTGTGTTGTATTTTTGAGTCACAAAACTCTTTAAGGCCTAATTTCATATAAAACCTTATAGTTTATATATTTTTTTATATCTTTATTTTTTATGGATTTTATAATTTAGCCTAATTTTTTAATTTTTTAATTTTTTATTTGAGAATAGTGAAGTTTTCAATAACGCTCAAGGAATAGGTATTTATATTGAATTACGTTAAATATTTTGTTCTCCCTTTATTATTACATTTATTGGTATTCTATTTTATATTTATTATATTTCAATAGTTACAGTTAGTAGTTGTATGTTTGTAAACTAAAAAGCTTCCACTACACAACATTGAGTAATACATGCAACATTATATTTATGTATTATTTTTGAGATGTCTAATATACTTGCAAATGATTTACAAGTTTGTTGGATATGATAGATGATAGATCGCAACTATATACATTCTCAACCTAGTTTATGAAGTGTAATAATTTTATAATGATCAAAGGATGTAACAAGAGTTAATTTTGAGAATCTCTAGGAAATAATGTATTGTTATAAGTAAAAATATATCCCGTCTAAAAATGACATTATGAGGATCAAATAAATATCATGCATTTGCATAACTAATAAGACTTAAATTGTGTATTAGTTTATTAAAATAAAACAATTCTAAATCCATCATTCTTTGAAGTTATTGAAAATTTTGATTGAAATCATTCTAATAAAATTTAGTTGGTTTAGAATTGAACCTTATTAAAAGTTTTACGAACAATGTTATGTTTAGTTTAATAAATTGTGCTAAATATAAAATGCACAATTTTCATTCAACTATAGTACTTCACATTCAAGTATCTAAACATTCTTTTTTCTTTTTTCTTTTTTCTTTTTTAATAAAATATGTCTTTTTAGGAGGATTAAAATACTGGACAACCATGAAAGTATTTAAGAAGAAAGTTTTATTCGTATTAAAACTTGTTAACTTCTTTTTAGTATAATTTAATTAATAGATAAAAAAAATTATTAAAAATGTACTTTATATACAAATCAAGACAATATTTGATTTTTTTTCACATCATTCAATTTTAAATTTCTTTTTTCAAATAGTGAGTAATATTTAAGAGCTCTTCAAAGAATCTTAGTTAAATTCATGTCATCAATATATAATACTATCATGGAAATGTCGTATTTTGATTTATTTATAAATACACAAAGGCATATAGAATCGTGAATATATCCTTCTTTTATAAAGTGTTCACTAAAATGATTATATCATGTATGACTGCATTATTGCAATCCATATCTTGGTAGCTTAAAAAAATACATGTTACTATTTGGTGATTGATATACTTCATGTATTTTGAATTCTTCGTAGATTCTCGTCTATATATTAGCATTGAGTGCCTCAAATAGATAAGTTATTACCATATCTATGAGATGCATATCAAATTTCTATACTATAGAAATCTGATAAATAAAGAAATAAAAAAAGTAACAATATTTATTACAGGAGAATGTCTCCTCATAATTCAATACTAGTTCTTTTAGAGAAAATTTATGCAATGAGCTGTACTTTATATCTCATAACTTCATTTCATTTGTTATGTTTATTTAGGAATACTCATTTATAATTAGCGGGTTTGATATCATCGAGTGTTAGAATTTTAGGTTTAAATACTTGTCATTGAGTAAAGAATTCAATTATGAATGTACTCATTTTTCAATTAGGTCAATTGTGCCTCATTTTGCATTCAAAACAATCCATGACTCAAAATCATCATTCATGATTTTAGTAACCACTACAAATACAAATACATTATCAGAGTTTTTTTTATTTTTTTTACAATCTCATACCTTATTTGTGTACATAGAGTTTATAAAAACCTCTTTATTTATTTCTTTTTATGGGACATGTGCCTCTTCTAAGGCATGTTCCTCTTGAAGAAGTTGTATCACTTCCTAGACAATCTGTTCAAGGATCGCTAGCTCTTCATTAACCAATTGTTCAGTTATAACTCGAACACTTTTTCAAACGAAATGATCTACTACACTTCTAGCAAATTGTAGATGATTTATTGATCGTCTTTCGTTCTTCAAGAATACTCACCTGAATTGCCATATCGATTTTTGCCATGTAGTGGACAAGTACAACAAAGGATAAAAAAAAATGCCTGGGTAACAGAAAGACTTTTTGTAGTCCCAGTGGTAGAGATCCGCCCTCAATAGATTCAAATGAATTGTAGGGTTACATTACAAAACGACCTATGTTTCTAATTCTTTTTTTAAATCTATGATTTATACGACACTTTTAAGGACCTGTGTTTAATTTTTCTAACCTTAGGATGTGTGTTTAATTTTTCTAAACCTGTGTTTTATACGATGGGCTGGACCTGCTTCCTATACAAGCTAGCCTGCCTTAGACTTGCCTATGCTAGCTCAGCAGCCTAAATGGGTCAACCATTGACCAAGAGATTACAAGATAAAATAGCCACGCAAAATGGGTGGCTCAATCTCCTTTTCCGACGCCATATGATGGGCTTACGGGGCTCAACTAGGTCTACCTTCTAACTGGTGAACCCAAGCCCGGTGAACTTAAATTTTCTTGAACCACAATTCTTCCGCTGAAGTTTCATATTAAATGAAAATCACTTATGCTTTATTCATATGGTAAGATGAGCCATTACCACAATTAAATATGAAATTTTGAGTATGCAACATAAATGACAACTTGATGTCTATAAAGCTGA
>JAXCLQ010001509.1:0-20905 GCA_035584115.1 Cedrela odorata
CCATTTCAGTACTGCATTCCATCCTCAGACAGATGGACAATCAGAGAGGACAATTCAGACATTGGAAGACATGTTACAGGCGTGTGTGATTGATTTTGAGGGAAGTTGGGATCAACATTTACCTTTAATTGAATTTGCTTACAACTACAGCTACCACTTGAGTATACAAATGGCGCCATTTGAAGCCCGGTATGGCCGAAAATGTAGATCTCTGTTGGGTGGTTTGACCCTGGAGAACATAAGTTGTTAGGACTAGATTTGATACAGGATGCTATAGAGAAAGTCAAGGTGATATGAGAAAGAATCATGATAGCTCAAAGTAGGCAGAAATCATATGCTGATCATCGATAACAAGATCTAGAGTTTAAAGAGGGTGATTATGTGTTTATAAAGATTTCTCCTTTTAAATGAGTTATGCGATTTGGTAAGAAGGGTAAGTTGAGCCCGAGATATATTGGACCCTTCTAGATTCTCCGACAAGTTGAGGGTAGGGCATATGAGTTAGCTCTTCCGCCTAATATGGATAAGATACATCAGTCTTTCATGTATCTATACTGAAAAAATATCTTTATAATGAGTCGCATGTCCTTGAACCTCAGACAGTAGAGTTAGATCGAAAGTTGTCATATCAAGAGCAACCCATGGCTATAGTAGATAGGGAAGTGAGAAAACTTCGATCAAAATGGATTCTTTCGGTGAAAGTCATCTGGCAGCATCACAAGGGTAGTAAGACAACTTGGAAATTAGAAGATGTTATGAGGAAGAAATTTCCTCATTTATATGAAGTTGAAGGCAAATATTGCTGAACCCTACTTGAAAATTTTAAATTCGATGACGAATTTTCTTAAGGGGGGAGAATGTAATAACCCAAAATTTAAACTAAGTGTATTTTAGTTATTTTACACACCAAGGGTAATTTGGTTATTTTATAAATTATGTCGGGGTAATGAAAACCGAGTAAATAACTTTGTATTAATGTTTACTTAGCTATTGGGAGTAATTTAATAACAATTTACTAAGTTTAGAAAAAATTTCTTAAAACTCTATTCGCCAACCCGACTTTCAAACGAAAATTGGCATTGATTGAAAAAGCTAATTGATAAATTGTTTGGGTCTACTGAAAGAAGACTCAACAAAGATCAATATGAATCAAATTTGAGTCATATTCGAGATCAAATGAGAGAGAAATAAAGATTGGAATATATATAAAAAATTAAATAACATATTTACCCTTTTTTCTTTTTAATTTAAGCTCTTTTAATTTTTAAGGGTATATGTGTCAATTTTGAAATTTTCATTTCATTAAAGCTAGGAAGAGTGAACAGTGGAATCATTTTTCATCTTCTTCGTCCACGTCCTGTGACTATTGCAATTTACTTTCTTTTTAATTTCTCCCAAATTACTCAATTTCTGATCAATTAAAATTTCGTTTCTTACTACAAATCACGCGTATACGACATGATCTACATTTTAGGAGCTTCGTTTGGGCGATTCTGTTAACGATTAAGCTGGGAGGAGAATAGTGCTACTATTTACAAATTTGGGATTTTTGAAATTACTTGCAATCTGGACGTCTTAGGGTTAAATTGACCCCTCGGTATGGTTTCTAGCTTCGTTGTTGTCGTATTTATGCATTTTTGATAATTTACTATTCATAACGGGGGTACTGTTCATGCCAAAAATTACTATTTATCCCGAAAATACTGTTCACGCCGAAAAATATTGTTCATCCCAGACAATTTTTGTAGATTATACTTGTTTTAGGGTAGAATTAAACCGATTAGTTGTTAAATTAGGTGAAATTAAATTTTGTCAGAAAATATGAATAGTGACTGTATCGTTGCGCTGAATTTAGATTTTGAAATAATGTGTTATCATGCAGAATTAGTTAGTAAGAGTGAATTAAGTATAATCGATAACTCATGTATTAATTGTTAGATTCAGATTGTAGAATAAAAGAGAATTCAGAAAGGGGGGGAAAACTTGTTATATATCAATATCGTAGTTAAATTGTAAGTATGTGTACTTAAATTATTATATTAATAATTAGTATAAATGTGTTATACATTCGCCGAAGGAGCGACCATCCAGCCCCCACTGATCAAGCTTCTGTTATGCTTTTGGAGACACTTGTGAGTGGATTTTTTCATTCTTTTTATTTATTTGTTTTTATAAAATTTAATGTTTTCCGAAATAAGGAATAGTTATATATAAATTTATTTATATTTTGTTTTATATGGAAAATGAGATCTGCTTTGAGTTGTATTTGTATATTATTGAGGAGTTGTTAAGATATTATTTTGAGGTTAGGAGGAGGCCATTGTGTTTTGAATTATATTTTATTTACATTTTCTGTATTTATGATACTAGCCATTGCTTTAATTTTTACTTAACCTTAGCCGGAAGACATATGGGGGGGAGTTTATGTGCTTTGAAAGCACATTCTGATTTGTGTTATGTGAAGGTACCGGTACATGTGAGAAGTAGAGGGCGAAGAGCGGTTTGATATCTGACCCGAAATCTGTACGCATCACTGCATATTATTCTGTTTTCATTTGACTATTTAAAATTTTAATTCTGGAAATTATTATAATATGCAGTGGATGTCTTGTTAATATGATTTTTGTCTGAAATTGATTGTAAGTTAAACATATTTTATGTTAAAATTGAATTTATTTAAAATTTTCATTTCAGTATTCACTCACTGAGTTTTTCCCAAAACTCACCCCACCACAGTTTCCGCGAGTACAGGATTTTCTTCTAGGTGAGGATTCTAGGAGATATTCATGAAGAGCATTGGGATTTTAGATTCTCTATGCAGTCACCTAGGAGTTCATGTTGTGGTCTGTTTTGTATATTGGGCACGACGCCTAATTATGTATACACATTATGAGTATGTTTTCTATATATTTCTGTGTATATTGATATGTATACATATACTCTTATATTTATGAATATCTAGGTTTATGTTTGGAATTGTATTGATGGGCATGGAGCACTTAGTATGTGTGTGAGTCATGCATATGACTGGTAGTTCTCTGCATTACAGTTTATATGTACAAGTTTTTATCCGAGGCTTATAGGGATTTATAGGGATAGGATATCCCTACCTCTACGCCATCTCGATACCGATTTACTGGTATGTGACAATTAATTCTCATAAACAAATTAATATTGAATACAAATTTAAATTTGATATTTGTATATTAAAGTAACTTTAATTTTTAATAATATTTCTATGTTTAATAATATTTCATTGTCTTTACTTTGAGGGTAATATATCCCTTTGGTAAATATATTCAAGTTCAAAAGGCAACAAACAAAAATTATAACTTTTAATTTATCTTGTAGGTGTATTTGCTTTTCTTTATTTTTAATGGCGTCCTTCAAGTCCAAGGCATTGACAATGTATTTTAATATTTGAAGGTCATGAAAAGATATTAGATGTATATTCACATACTTAAAATTTCAAGTTCAAATTTAGTAATTAAAATTTGCATATTAGAACTTTAGGTTAATAAAGTTTAAAACGTCAACTTCTAATTACCTTTATGTTTTGTAAACTTCAAATTGCAATAATAGTATTTAATATTATTACTATATTGAAAAAATAATTATTAGAATTAGAACTAAAAGTAATTAATAAAGAAATATTACATCAATATCAACACTCAAACAATATGCTAACAGAGAATAACAAAAGTATATATAATATTTAACTTTATTATTTTATGTAGAAGATCAAATTTAACAACAATTATATAGCATACTCATAAGGATAATTACATAACAACTATATTATATAAAAGTGGCATAACTATAAAAGTAATTCAACGTTCTTGAATGAATATTATGAAAACTGTGCACTTAATTTAATGATTGATACTAGTAATCTTGTAGAAACAACAATACTCGTTTAATAATAACCAAACATGTGATCCTCGTGCATATACATCATCTAGAACTAAGAACTAGCATAATAGTTTACTTTATTAATAAAATAGCAAATATCTACATAAATTTTTGAAAAATGATGAATATTTGAAACTAATTTTAGAAAAGGAAGTCTAATTACTAGTTTGCTTTCTAAACAAACACTGCAAGTTTTATTATTGAATAATAGAATCTTCAAACTGTTCAATTAATGACTTTGAGAGTTTTCAATAATTCTTTGCAGTATTTTAGATCCAAAATGTTTAAGATTATTATGCCAATACGTAAAAGTTTTTAAATTAATGAGCTTCTAACTTATCACTGTGTAATTTTCAATTGTATTTAACGTTGGTAGTAGAATTTGTAAGACATAAGGATGCTTTTATTTTGAGTCATGAAAAATAGGGTGGACAACTTTAGTTTGAATCGGTTTTGGTCCAAAATCTAAAATCAATCCAAAATCATAAAAGATGGTGAAAAAAATAGAAGCAACTACTCCTATCAAGAGGTTGTTGCTTGTACGACCTGCTCATTTGCAAGTACACAACCTTTGCTTGTAAGACCTGCTTGTTTGTAACTACATAGCCTTTACTTATACGACCTACTCGTTTGCAATTCTACTACGAGTCTTTACTTTTGGGGCTTAGACCTTTTGATCAGACGTGTAGAGTATAAGTGGGCACTAGTAAGGTCAAACAACATAACAAATTCATAAGTAGCTTATTTGGGGGACATTAACTAAAATAAAAACAAATTTTTATGCAATTAAACTACTAAAAAGTAAACACAAACCCTAACTGATATCATGTGGTAGTAAACTATTTTACTAAGAAAGTAGTGTTTAAAATTCCAGGTCAACCAAAATTTAGTTCTAGGGGGAGACTGTTAGTGATGAGTCAAGGGTTGATCAATGCAATTAAGGCCACAAAGTTATTAGAAAAGGGGTGTGATGGTTTCTTAGCTTATGTGATTAAGAGGGGTGAGATAGAGATGTGTGTGATGATATTCTTGTAGTCTCAAAATTTCGAGGTGTGTTTCTAGAGGATTTACCCGGCTTACCTCCTGAAATGGAGATTGAGTTTGGTATTGAGTTAGCACCAAGTACATTACCCATTTCTATAACATCTTATAGAATGACACTTATAGAATTAAAGGAGTTAAAAAGTTAACTACAAGAATTGTTAGATAAGGGTTTTGTACTTATTTGTTAAGAAGAAAGATGTCACTCTAAGATTATGTATTGATTACAAGAGATTGAATCAAGCCACAATAAATAATAAATATCTTTTGCCTCGAATCGATGATTTGTTTGACCAGTTGCAAGGAGTTAGAATATTTTCCAAAATCGATTTGAGGTCAAGATATTACCATAACAGAGTTAAGAATGAGAATGTACCAAAGACTGCTTCCGTACTCGGTATGAACGTTTTAAATTTTTTGTGATGCATTTTGGGTTAACGAATGCCTCATCCATCTTTATGAATTTAATGAATAGGGTGTTTTAGCCATACTTTGATCAATTTGTGATTGTATTTATTGATGACACATTGGTGTATTGTAAAAGTGATGAGAACCATAAGGAACATTTAAGGATAATGGTTCAAACCCCTAGGGAGAAGAAATTGTATGCTAAGTTTAAAAAGTGTGAATTTTGGCAGAAACAATTAGTATTTTTGGGGCATATAATGAATAAGGATGAGATATCTGTGGATCTGGCTAAAATCGAAGTAATAGTTAATTGAGAGTGACCCTCAATGGTCATAGAAGTAAGAAGCTTATTGGGATTAGCAAGATATTACCGAAGATTTGTGGAAGGTTTCGCTAGGTTGGCTACGCCTTTGACAAAACTAACTCGAAAAAATACAAAATTTTTGTGGAGTAAGGAATGTAAAAGAAGCTTCCAGGAACTTAAGAACCGTTTAGTGACATCACAGATTTTGATTATCCCATCTAGTGGCGAAAGATATGTGTTATATAGCGATGCCTCAAAGAATGGTCTAGATTGTGTATTAATGTAACATAGAAAGGTTATAGCTTATGCTTCCAGGCAGCTTAAAGATCATGAGTAGAACTACCCTACTTATGATTTAGAGCTGACAGTAGTGGTTTTTGTTTTAAAAATTTGGAGGCATTACTTGTATGGGAAAACCTGTCAAATTTATATTAACCATAAAAGCTTGAAGTATTTGTTTACGCAAAAAGAGTTGAACTTGAGGCAAAGAAGATGGTTAGAGTTGGTGAAGGATTATGATTGTATAATTAATTATCATCTCGGGAAAGCAATTGTAGTGGCTGACACCTTGAGTTGAAAATTTTCGAGACAACTGGCCACACTTATAACTACTCAGAGGCAGATTTTGTTAGACCTTGATAGAAATCAAATTGAGGTAGTAAGAAAGGCTGATAACTCATATATGACCCATTTAACAGTGTAACCAACCTTGATCCAAAGAATTAAAGATGTTCAGAAAGCGAATTAGTACTTGAAGAAGGCTTCAAAGGAAGTTCTAGGAGATAAAAGAAGGGGGTTCGTAATAGTTGAGGATGAAGCGTTGTATTTTGAAAGAAGACTTTGTGTGTTTAGAGATCTTCGCACTAAATTTTGGTGGCTTAAAACGAAACTTGACGTTATACGATTTGTGAAGCAATATTTGACTTACCAATAAGTTAAAGCGGAACATCAGAGATCGTCTGGTCTATTAAGGCTGTTGATGGTACCAAAGTGGAAATGAGAATGCATAGCTATGGATTTTATCGTGAGATTACCAAGAACTCTTAAGGGTCACAACGCAATATGAGTAATTATGGATAGGTTGATGAAATTGGCACATTTCCTTCTTGTGCATACCACTTATTTGATGGATACATATGCACTGTTGTATGTTAAAGAAATTATCAGATTGCATGGTGTGCTTGTTTCTATTATTTCGGATAAAGATCTACGATTCACCTCTAAATTTTGGAAGAGTTTGCATATGGCTATGGGTACCAAATTAAACTTTAATATAACCTTTCAACCGCAAACCGACATACAATCAGAGAGAACCATTCAGATTCTTAAGAATATATTGCGGGCATGCATATTGGATTTCAAGGGTAGTTGGGATGAATATTTATCATTGGTGGAGTTTGCATATAACAACAGTTTTCAATGCACTATTGGCATGGTTCCATACGAAGCATTATATAGAAGGAAGTGTAGATCGCCACTTTATTGGGATAAGGTCGAAGAAAGGAAAATTTTGGCTGAAAATTGTTCAACAAACACGTGAAGCAGTCAAGAAAATAAAAGAAATAATGAAAACTACTCAAAGTAGACAAAAGAGCTAGGTTGATATTCAAAGAAAACCTTTGGAATTTGCTGTGGGTGAAAGGTATTTCTCAAAGTAGGCCCAATGAAAGAGGTTATGAGATTTGGTAAGAAAGAAAAATTAAGCCCTAGATTTATTGATCCATTTGAAATTATAGAAAGAGTGTAAGATGTGGCTTATCGACTTGCCCTTCCTTCATCTTTGTTTGAAGTACATAACATATTTCATGTATCAATGTTGCGCAAGTACTTTGTTGATCCTACGCATGTGTTAAGTTATGAACTATTTTAGCTTAGAGAAGATCTGACCTATGAGGAGGTTCCTGTTCAAATTCTGGATCATAAAGACCAACAATTATGCTTTAGGAAGATCCCCTTAGTAAAAGTGCTTTGGATGAATCACACTGTAAAATAAGCCACTTGGGAACGAGAAGCGAAAATTCTAAAGAGGATGATACTTATTAAATTTCGAGGATGAAATTTTTGCAAGGAGATTAAAATTGTAACAACCATAATTTTTGTAGAATTTATAACCTCGATATTATTTAAGTACATTAAATTCACATTTATGATATGTCTACAACTTATTATTATGGAGGTAAGAGAATTTAACCGAATTTACGGATGCTCAGTTGACATGAAATTGGCATATGATATAATATACTTATTTAAGTGATTATTACTATTACCATAATTTTAAATGTGTTTTGTAATATATTAAGTATTAAAATTGTAGGAAATGTTATAACATGAATTTATAGGCATTTTTGTAAGCTTAGAAAATGTAGTAGCCATGAAGGATAAAATTAAAATTTTATTGTCAACAAGGTTATTTTTGAGATTTTAACTTATGGATAAAAATATACTTAAGTGGGTCATGTCTTATATATATATATATATATATATATATATTTTAGGCTCAATTTAATTAATTAAGCCCAAGTCCATGACAAAAATTAAAAGAAAAAAATAAATAAATCCATTCTTTCAACAATTTTCTACAAAATCTTAATCATCTATTTGTCTTAATCTCATCCATTCAATTGGCACAATTTTGGGCATGTTTTGTAATTTTAGATAAGGATGAATATAGACTAAATTTAGTGAAATTAGGTGGCAAAAGGAGAACCTTGAGATTTGTTTAAATTAATCCAAACCATCCATGTGTTTAATTGATTAAACTATGTAAGGTTTGATATTTTCAATTTGGCAAGAGAAGAAGCATTCACGTGAAAGTGAGAAAAAGAGAAGGAAAAAATAAGAAAAGAGAGAAAGAAGAAATCGTGAGGAGAAGGAAGGAAAAAA
Organism: Cedrela odorata; assembly: GCA_035584115.1. Taxonomy (NCBI): domain Eukaryota; kingdom Viridiplantae; phylum Streptophyta; class Magnoliopsida; order Sapindales; family Meliaceae; genus Cedrela; species Cedrela odorata. Next base: position 8,549 of record JAXCLQ010001509.1, read on the forward strand.
AAAAGAGAAAAAAAAAAGAAAGGAAAGAAAAAAAGAAATTGGTAAGTTTTCTAAATTTATCTTAATTGGGATTATTATTATTATTTGTTTAGTAAATTTAATTGTTGATAAAATTTATGTTATTAATTCTAAATTGTAGTAGGAAATTAGAAGTGGATAAACTTATGTATTAATTCTAAATTTTAGTAGGAAATTAGAAATGGATAAATTTATGTTATTAAAGCTAAGTTGTAGTAGGAAAATTAGAAATTGATAAATTTATATTATTAATGTTAAATTATAGATAGAAAATTAAAATGCTTAGTAAATTAATAAAATTTGGTGAATTATATTAGAATTTGTGTTATTAATGCCATTATTTTGTGTAGCATGTTTAGTAAATTATTAATGTTAAATTGTAATTAGGAAATTATAATGCTTAGTAAATTAATAAAATTTGGTGAATTTTATTAGAATTTATGTTATTAATGCTAAATTGTAGATAGGGAATTACATATAGATAATGTATAATATGTATTTATAATAGGTTAAATTGGTAGAGATTTGAAATGGTGGAGAAAAAAAGAATGGAAGAAAAATGTTGTAATATATATATATATATATATGTTAGTTGTGGATTTGAGATGATAAATTGATAAATTGGGCTTGAATCTCGGCAAAAATTAGACTAGTTGCGATTTTCAATAGGCTGAGTTTATGTAAAATGATTGAGAGTGTTTGGAAACTTGATGATGTTCGGTGTTGTCAGAAAAGGAATTGACGAAAAAATGGTGATATCTGATTAGTTTCAAAAATTTTCTGCCAAAAATGTCTTCCAAAAATTATTGTGATATATACCTATGTGTGTGTGTGTGTGTGTGTGTGTGTGTGTGTGTGTGTGTAAAGGAATATATGAAATAATAGAATAGAGTGAATATAGAAGTATTTTAGGGATTCATGAAGTGTCAAGTTTGGAAAATGTGGATGTTGTAGAGATGTAGTGGGGAGTATGAATGTGTAACTGAAATAAATAGAGTTGATTCAACTTTAGGTACACAACATTAATTTAGAAACGTACTCGGGGAAATAAAAAACGAAGGTAAGTAAATTGTGTATACATTTTACCATGTTTGAAATTATGTGATATTGAGTATATTTTGATATTTGAATGAGAAATTGTGAATTTTCAATATTATGTATGCCAATATCGTGTTTATGAAATGCATATGGAAAATATTAACGACGTGTGAAATTTATGAATGAAAATACATTTTTATGGCTCGAGTCGTTAGTTAATGTCTATTCTGACCTAGCCAAGTCTTTTGTCAAACGCAGTATTTATGAGATAGAAAGAATTTTGTTTAATGCGCTATATGCGTTTCTGTTATATTAAAATAAAAAATATACGTCGAAATACGTAATTACATTCTAGATCCGGGTCACCGTGAATGTAAGTGACACTAATTGACTAAGTCGCTATGAAAATATTTGTACTATGAATTAATTTTTGTGTAATTGAAAAGTTTAAAAATGTATTGTTCTATTTGAGTATTTATTTTCTATACTGCATCGACATGTAAAACTTGCATGATTTACGTACTTATATTATATTAAATTTTTTATTTTAAAAATTTTATTTTTCAAATAATAGTGTGCAGAAATGACAAAAGTCGCATGTAAAGTTGGTTAAATGTAGATGAAATTTTTAGGTAAATGTAACTGATAGTGTAGTTAAGTGATGAAAAGTTGTAATATATGTTATTTTGTATGTATAAGGATTCTTGTTAAATATAATTGTTTAGGATTTGTGTAATAATAGTATAGCATTGTATATAGTTAATGTGAGAATGACTTTGTATTTGAAAATATGTATGGAAGGGGGTGTCACAGTTTAATAGTATTAAAGCCTAGGTTATGATTATGTAGACTTTAGGTTAATTAGGACGCGTAAAAAAAAAAAAATAATAAATGTTTAGTTAGTATAGTTAATTGGGTATACTTGTAGAGCCTGTCAAATTTCAGATAATTTAATTTTATTTAGTTTTGGTATTAGATTTGATTTAAGTATATTCGCTTTTGACATTAGTGAAGTAATCGGACGCATTAGGGTTCGAGGGAATTTGTATAAGTATGCATACATAGTAAAATTGGCATTTAGATAATAAAACGCCATAGAGATACATATAGAGATTTAAGTACATGATTTTATTTTGTTTGTTATTTCCAAGATAATTATAAATAATGTAAGGAATAGATTGAAAGGATTTCAAAACTCAAGGAGTTAAAATGCGAATTTTTATAAGTTAGGGAAAAATGTGTAAATAGTAAAAGATGTGAGGCCAAATTAAAATAATTCAATTCTGTCCCAAAAAGGTTGCTAAATTAAACCCAAATTTATACTAAGTATAGGCCTAAGTTTGATTTAAATTTAAGGTCCAAGTTTTTTAACATTTTAAGCCCAAATTTATTAAATTCAAAATAAATAAGAGCCCAAGTCTAATTTTAAGGTTCCAATTTCCATTAATATAGAATTTCTACATAGGATTAGAACAATTAAGGCAACAAAAGAGTGGGCAACGTGGAAGCCAAAGAGAAATTAAACAAAAGAGATAAATAAGATTTATTTATGTTATATTTATCCATTAAAGTTTTGTAGATTTTTTTACTTTTATGTAGACCAATCAAAGCAAAGTAAAGTGAAATAAAAGGTACCAATGAGAGAGCTAAGTGAAGAAGTAAAAACGTGAGCCAATAAAGAAATAAGAGAAAAGGAAAACGTAAGGCAAAGGGAAGACAAAAACAATTAATAATAATAATAAAGTAAAGCCAATTCTTATCTTTTGTTTTCTACAATAATTTAGACCTTTCTACTTCTTAGTTAGACAAATAAAAGACAACAAAAATAGAAGGGGAAAATGTGAGCTAAGGGGTGAAGAAAAGAAGACAACCCATGAATAGTGGAAGAGGTGAAACCAACTGAGAGCAAGAAAAGAAGAGTGACCAAAGGAGAAAAAGAAGAAGAGGGCATTGTACTGTGGCAAATCTGGTGAAAGAGGAGAAGGGAAAGAGTGAGAGAAGAGGAAGAAAGTGAAGAAAGAAAGAAGGAAGAGAAGAGAAAGTGCTATCTTAGGGTAAGTATGTGTATGGTTTTAAAGAATTTATATTTTTGTTTTTGTTGTGTTGTAAGTGTTTTATGTTGAAATTTTAATGAAAATGAATTTGTTAGTTCTGTGAACAAGAAGGAAATGCTATGAATAGAGTACACATGCATGAGTATATGAGTGTATTTTGATGTTTAATGAAGTAAAAGTGATGGATGAGTAGTTGTGTAGAAATTAGGCATTATATGTATATTTTGGTTGATGTGGGAAGATTAATGGTAGAGATGTTTAGGTTACATGAATAGCAAGGCTTAAACTGAAATTCTATGACCATATTGATGACATTTATATATGGTAAATATAAATTTAAAAGGGTATAAGCCATAAGAAATGGTGGTATGGTGAAATTTTTGCTTAACTAGACCAAATGTGAACAGTCATTGTACGCTCTGATATGAGAGTGTTTAGAGGAAGAAAAAATGAAGCATTTAGGTATGATAGGTCATGAAAATAATGATCGGAATTGTATTAAAAACATAGGATAAATTCAGATGGATATAGTCGCTGGAAACCTGAGCAGGGCTCTGAAAAACGAGATCTGTGGGAGTTTTTAACATTGGATTAAGGTGCCATAAAATTCTATGGAAACTAGATATCTAGGAGCATAAAATATCTAAAAATCAACTCATTTCGCGAAGAAATGAGATCACATAATTTTTTTGAAAATAGACGTTCTGCTGAGGACATACCCTATTTTTATAAGCTTTATGCCGAAACTTAGCTTAACTTAAGTTATCGAAGTCGAAACCTAAATTTGTAAAGTACAGCATAAACTAGACTAATAATAGAGTGTTTCGCCAAATATTTAGGTCAAAATACATTGTTGATTTTGAACGACGTGCATTTGTAGCGAGCATAGAGCTTATTTAGTGCATAAAAGAGATTTTTAGCCTAAATTCTAATCTTATTCCATGGATATTTTAATTATATTATTGTTTAGTTAGGTGATAAGTTAGGTATATTACATTTAATTTATTTAATTAGGCATATTTTATAGTCTAACAAAAATCGTATAATTGAATATTAACATCCTAAACATTTGACACCGATACTTTGAGTCAGAGATTTGAGAGTGTACAAGTGAGTAGATGGATATATTTTTTTAAAGATTTTCAAACAAATTGATTTAAATGTTAAATTGTTCTATGCATTTATGGAATTTAATTGATTACATGTTTACTTGTTTCATGAAATTATGAAATTTGTATGTATTTTGAGTATGAAAATTTATATATCATGAGTAAGGGTAAAATTTATTAAATGTTGTTGATTTATTATGAAATGTTATTAATGGATGGATTGATAATGTGATAAATTGATTTGCGTTGACATGATGAATGTTATATGCAGATTTCAAGAATGAGTTGATGTGTGATAATTGAATTTTCTAGTTATATGACTCATGGTTATGATGAATATGTTTTGTGAACTATATGTGTTGTGATTTGTTTGGTGTAAGTATTCAATGTGAGTGCGTCCTTGCATGGATATATTACATGACCTAAGAGGGATGGACTGTTGGATGAGCTTTCTTCTAAAACCAAACCTTGAGGGATGGACTATTGGATGAGTGTCCCTTTATAATAAAATCTTGAGGATTGAACTGTTGTATAAGTTTCCTTTTGAAACCAAACCTTGAGGGATGGACTATCGAATGAGCTTCCCTCTGAAAACAAAGCCTAAAGGGATGGACCGTAATGGGTGAGTTTCTCTCTGGACTAAAATTTGTTTATGCTGATTGTGTGTTTTTTAGTGAACTGTTTAAATTTAGATTTTTAAATATGAAATTGTTTTATCATGTTGATTGGATTTGAAGAAGTGTTTAATTGGCGTGACAAATATGTATTTATTTCATTAAATACTAAGTTATCTTTACTCATATTTTATAATTTTAAATTTCTATTATCCATATATTCATTGAATTGTATTCACATTTTTTTTAATAAAAATATTTTCGACTTAGACAAGCATCGAGGAGGTCGCAAGTCCACATCGCGAACATAGTTTTGTCGAGTACAGTTATATGAGACTTATAAGTATGTATTGTATTCGCTACTATGTATTAATATAAGGTTTTAGTAGGGATTCATAAACTATGTATTGATACTGATTTGTATATAACAAATGTATCATGGGTGTATATGTTATAGTTTCAATATATGTGTGTATATATATGAACATTGTATATGAAATGTTAAATTTTGTGATTATATGTATATATTTGTATGAAAAGAATATAGAGAAGCCTTACACAATCGGAGGAGTACAGGTGAGAAATACTTCTTGCGGTTGTGTGGCGATTATTACATACCCGTGTTAGTGGATTGGGGTGTGACAATAATTGCAAAAATTTCGTGGGATCTAATATTGTTTTACTTTGGTTGTAGATGGCGAGGACAAAATATGACCGATAGACTTGTATAAATAGAAGTGAGAATGAGAAGATTGGTAAAGCCCTTGAAAAGGATTTTATTCAGTTATATGATTTGAATGAAAGTAAATTGCAAACACTGCAAATTTTGACAGTATGAAGTTAACAATTGTATTAATATATTTAATTTAGTATTTAATTTATTAATTAATTTTAAAATTTTAGTTAGTTTTAAATTTAGTTATTTTAATTAGTATTTAATTAATTAATAATTTTAAAATTTTGATTAGTATTCAATTTTTTATTAAATTTTAAAATTTTGTCACTATTTAATTTTAAAATTTTAATTATAAAATAATTTAGTTATTTTTGTTAGTATTTATTATAGTTAATAATTTTAAAATTAATGAGGTTAGTAATTTAATTTTGTTATCAATATAAAAATTAGAGTTAATATTTAATTAATTGTTAAATTTTGTTAGTTGTTTACTTATTTATTATTGTTGTTAGTTATTAATTAATTATTGTTAGTTATTTTGATTGTTATTTATTTTATTTTATTTTAATTAGAATTATTTTATATTATATTTTATTATTGTTGAATTTAATTATTTTGCGTTAGATAGTTAGAATTAGATTTAATTTTTGCATTAGGAAGTTCTAATAGATAATATACAAATTTAATTGAAATTAATTGTTAAATAATTAAACTAAAATGATATACCATTCGTCACAAGGGTCACACGAATTTTTTTATGACGTAGATGAATCAACACCTTCGTTTGAACAATATCAGAATATTTCAAAAGAACAACATCATAGAACAACAAACCCATCAGAAGCTATAACAGTTAGTAGTAACTAGAGTAGATAATTTAGGTATGAAACATGATAAGTTTTTTTTAAAAAAAACATTGAACTTGGTAAAGGAAGATGTAAACTTTGTGGTGCGATATACGTTTACAAAAAAATTGGATAGGTTTGGCACTCTTAAGAGACACATAGACAAAAAAAAATTCAAAACACTTAGAAAATTTGCAAAGTTAAACGCAAATCAGAACAACCGATGCAGTATTAAGTGATAATTTTTGCTTTGACCCTACCGTGTCAAGAGATTTAGTCTTTCAATGGTTGATCGTAAATGATTAATCATTTACACAAAGTAAATCCCAACATTTCATTAAAATGATGAAACAACGTCAACTTGCTTTTAAGAAAATACATAGGACAACAGCACGAACACATACATTTAGAAATTTTGATGAGATGAGACAAACTTTAATTACTATTCTCAAATCAAGCAACTGTACATATTCATTGACATCTGACAATTGGAGAGATGTCAATGATTTGCATTATATTTGTGTTACTTACCATTGGATTGGCGAAAAGTAATAAATAAATAAAAGAATTATACGATTTAAACCTTTTAAAATTCACACAATGCAATGGCTATTGCAAAAGTTATTAAGAGTGTTATACGAGAGTTTAGGATTATAGATAAAATTATTTACATTTTATTCGATAATGCATCGAATAACATAATTGTAATTCATCTTCTTAAAGATACACTAAATTCATGCTTAGAACGAAAATTTTTTTACAATAGGTATGCTTGCACATATTGAATTCATGTGTGCAAGATGATTATCAAATAATAAAGCCAACAACTGATGCAATTAGGAATATTGTACTTCATTTAAAATCAGCTTTAGCTAGAACTTAAACATTTAAGGAATTGTGTCATCAATACGGGTTAAGGTTTAAAAATTGACTGTAGATATGCCAATGAGGTGGAACTCCATATATGAAATGATCAAAAATATTTTTTCTTACAAAATTCAAATAATAAAATTTTGAAATATGAAAATGAGCTATTATGAATTAACCAAAAACATTTTCGAGTTACAAAAATTATCTCGTAATTTTTATCAACACTGAAAAAAGCTACAAAACTTTTATTTGAGTAATATTATCCAACATCGCATCACGTAAATTTTCTATTATGTAACATTGCATATGTTTTTAAATAATACATGAAACATCCGACATTTGCTATAGTAATGTTAACCATGGTTGAAAAATTTAGAAAATATTACGATGACATGTCACTTTTATATTGTATTGCACTATGTCTAGACCCTGGGATAAAGGTTTCTAGTTGTGAAACCCTTATAGAATAATTTTACAAATTCTTAGATCTAAATGATTTTGAACATTCAAGTCACGAAATCCAAATACGTATCCAACGATGTAAGGAAAATTTATCATCAAATCTTTCGGGGTATTTTTCATTCGCACAATTTTGTGTACTTTACAGGTATTTTTACATCTAATCATGAAGGCTCTTCTTCTTCTTCCTCTACTCCCATTATTCTCAGCAACGGTTGGAATCCTTACACAGAAGTTAATAAAAGACCAAGAAGAATGTCATCGTCATTCAACGAGGTCTCAAATTACATGCAAGGTCTAACTGTTCAACTGAAGAAAAATTTGATATCCTAAAGTGGTGGAAGGAAAATTACAAGCTTTATCCTATCTCAGCAAAAATGGCACGAGACTTTCTCACACCACCAGTGTCTATAGTTTCATCAGAAAGTGCATTTAGTTTGAACTGCCGAAAATTAGACTCATGTAAAAGCACAATGGCTCTAAAAGTTCTAGAGATGCAAATGTACTTTATAAATTGGGTCAATGAAGGAAGGAAACTACAACAACTTCACCAATTAGCTCATACAGCCGACTTTAATTACAAATGGGATGAGAGAAAGGAAAACAAAAACGAAGAATGATGACAATCAACTACCAATTATATATAATTAAGATTTAAATTTAATAATTTTTAATGAGGTAAGGCTCAATGTCCTGCTTTTTGTAATATTTTTTTAATTAACTTGTTTTATTTTTCTTTATTTATCATTGTAAACTATGATTGAATGTAAAAAAAATTATGAGGTTAGGCTGAAATATCTTCTGATATGTAGATGATATCATATGAATATTGATGTGTTCATGTGTTTTTTATGACGAATAAGATTAGGAATAGATTGTTGTGTATCTCACTCTTTATAAGGTTAATTTCACTTGTAAAATGGATATTGCTAAATAAGATTGATATTTATATTGTTAACCCAGTTGGCCTAGTTGACAACATTCAAGAGAGAGGTGAATTGAGTTATTTAAAAATTTAAGACTTTAAAATAAATGTAATGTAAGTCAACAAATAAAATAGTAGAAAGAGAAGAAAAACACAGAGTTTATAGTAGTTTGGCAAGCTTGGCCTACGTCTATTCTCTCGGTTTTGGATCACCACCGAGGTTCGACTATCTTCTTGTTTCTTCGGGTCAAAGAAAATCCAATACAACTCCTTCTGAGATGAAGGACAACCGTACAACTTCTTTTATCTGGGTGAAGGGTAACCCAATATAACCTTCATTTACTCTAGGTGAAGATGAACACAATATAATTTAGAATATTAATTTTGTTCTAACAACTCTTACAATAGAGCAAATGTATTAATATGTTTGTATAAATAAATTTTTTCTTATAAGAAATAATGAAAAATTGTTACAGTAGAGAGAGAAAATTACTATTTACGTTGAGAATGTTTTTGACAATGTTCAGCAATTTATACAATGAGCTCTGTTAATTCTCTTTGTTTTCGTGTTTTCTATTTATATTCATTCTCTTTGTGAAGACCCTAATGTCAAACGACTTGATTAGATGCATTTAATGTCCATCATAAATGCTGCAGAAGTTACCGCTAAGCTTTAAATCGACAAGTATAAACTCCTTCTGTTAGTGTAAATCTGAGTTGGTCTTCAATCTTGATTATCGATTCAATATCCTTTACGTATCGATCTGGTCCACTTCATAAATAATTTTCAACTCTTTGGAATTTCAATGTATCGATCTCTTCAGCCTAGGTATCGATCTCGCCTACTTTGTAAATATTTTGCAACTATTTGGAATTGTCATGTATCGATCTCCTTAACTTAGGTATCGATCTGATCTACTTTGTAAATATTTTGCAACTCTCTAGAATTACCATGTATCGATCTTTTTGACTTAGGTATCAATCTGGTCTGCTTTGTAAATAGTTTGCAACTCTTTAGAATTGCAAGTATTGATCTTTTGAACTCTGAGTGTCAATCTTCTTTTAATGTATCGATCTACTTTGATTGAGTATCAATCCGTTTGAATTAGTGATTTCACCAGAAGCTTCTGTCTTTGCAGATATCGATCTCTTTACTTCCTTGTATCGACCTTCTTCAAGTTTATCAATGTGTTTACCAGAAATATCGATCATTTGCCTTCAAGTATCAATCTTGTTAAACTTTAAAGACACTTTCACAAAAATTTGTTAAGGATTATCACAAGCACATTTATAGACAATTTTCTTGATTCTCAATATGTTTCAATCCATTTTATCATCATGAGTTAACTTAACATTACAATAAACTCAGTCATCATCGAAAACACAGAATTACATATTATGATATCATCAATTTTATATTTAAATTACTAACATGATATCATCAATCTCTCCCTTTTTGATAATGACAAAATAAAGTGTGTTTTAAGGATTTACTCCCCCTTTTTGTTATATTCCTAATTAGATTACAATTATCAAGTTTCTCTCCCTTTTTGTTATGTTTAATTATTAAGTTTAGATTTTAATTCATATTACTTCTCCCTGGTTTTGTCAACAATCAAAGAATGAAATGACATGCAATCATGGATATTTTTATTAATCAACATGTCATCAATACAAAATATGAGTTTAAAAGTCATAAAACCATAACATTCAATTGTCAAAATCACAAATACATGACACAAAAAGAACAAACAAACTAGACAACATTATTTTATAGAGTGCCTAGAATTATATCATTGGAGTTATCATTGTCGACATCTAAGTCAACAGAATGAGATGAGTTAGGCTGAGAGACGTGTCTAGGTAGTCTTGGTCTAGAGGAAAAAGCCGTTTGTGATACACTGGTGTTGGGGTGGTGACTCTAGCCAAACTTTACATGAAACATTTGGTTTCACTACGAAACTCAAGTCTGAAACACCCAAGTTGTGTAATGCCCTGATCATTCCATGCAAGTCATTCCTCAATCTTGTGCACGTAGTGGATACCATAGTCTCAATGCCAGTGATCCTCTCATCGAAGGTGGTCGAGGCGGTGTCCACTCGCTGGTTAATTGGTGTCATCTTGGCTTATATATCCTCCAAGATAGTGATTAGCGCTGACGAGGAAAGTGATTGTGAGTTCGATGCCGTCAAACCTAATAGAAGAACTGATGCTGCTGCCTTAGGCACATCTAGTAGTGCCGGTAAGTCGTCTGCTAGTGTGTTCTCCTCGATTGGTTGCTCTTGTGAAACTAATGCAATGTCTACCCTACCGTGTAAGTGCTTAAAACAAGCCTAAAGTACCTACTGGCTCTCTACTCATAATACATAAGTCGGAGTGTGGTCTCTAATAGCATAGCGGCTGATGGGGGCTCAATCATGTCGATCTTTATGAATATCCATGGAATACTCTTGCGGATTGTAGCTAAGATAACGTATCCATAATATAGATGGCTTGCCTTGGACATCGTCATCCGTACCATGGCTTTGAGTATCCATGACACCAGATCCAATCTTTTGCTTTCCATGATACTTTACATCCACCACATATCTTTATAAGTCATCTCTAAAAATTGTCTGGATTAGGCGTTGAGATTGTAGGAAAAGATGAGATGAAGAATCCGCTCATGAAGTATAAGTTTGACAGGTTTGTTGTCCACCTCTATCATGTCTAGGTTTTTGAAGATAACACGGCAAGCCTCCAATGGCTAAAAAACATCAGCTGTATAGTGAACTTTGTCCTTTGGTACATGAAGTATCCTCGATAGAATGCTTGCATTAACCTAGAACGAATGTCCTCGAACCGAGCTTGTGAATTTAGTCATCCTAACTTTTCTCGTACGAGAATGTTCAGCATCAATGTTTGCATAAAACATTTTTACCAGGCTATCAAAGCACGCCCCTTTTTACTTCAGATAATGAATTCAACCGAACTTTTCAAAGGTTCTAAGGTAAGGAAAATGAATAGATTCGAGGAGATTAAAGTCGAGTTCTCTCTCTGGCACAACTTTTCTGTTGAGGAAGAGGTTGATGTATCGATCTTCAGCCTCAGTATTTGGGAAGTTTGGAACGACGAGGAAGCTTTACTCATCCTTGGTCTCTTGCGTTGACCGACTTATAGGTTCTTTACCCTATGCATTTTTTAGATTGTTCTGGGAGAATTTGAGAGAATCAGAAAGCTAGGATTTTTGATTTTAGAGAGATGAAGTTTTGAATGAGAGTGAGAGTTTTTGGATTTTTCCATATTTAAACGTGAAATCATATATAGGTATCGATACACTTAAAGAATGTATCGATCTATTTTTGAATATGAGAAAAGGTATTGATTTTTCTTGAAGGAGTATCAATATGCTTGCTTATAAAGGTACAAGTATCAATACTTTTAATGAATGTATCAAAACATGCTAGCTGGAAGATGAATAGATATTGATATTTGAGCATGTCCTTTAATGCGCATTTAATTTTGGTGGCTAATCATTGGTCTTTTGAATTTTTATAGGTACACATGGTCATCTTATTAATTAAAGCCAAAGTATCAATTCAAATGGGAGAGGTATCGATATATACTGGGAATGAATTCCAATATCGATACATTTATGGGTTGTGTCGATTTTATGTCAAAATTTATAAAGGTATCGATCTGTTATCAAGGTATTGATACTTTGTGATAAAAGTATCGATCCGACTCATTTTAGAAACAATTTTCAGCCA
>JAXCLQ010001509.1:21005-58272 GCA_035584115.1 Cedrela odorata
ATCGATCTGTTATCAAGGTATTGATACTTTGTGATAAAAGTATCGATCCGACTCATTTTAGAAACAATTTTCAGCCAATTTCACACACAAATAGGTTTAAATACAATTCAATCAATTTTCATCATATCTAATTCATTTTTCATTGCACAAAAATAATCCATATCAAGTGGCTTAGTGAAGATGTCAGCTAATTGAAGATTTGAGTTAACATAATCTAAACAAACATTTCCTTTACTAACATGATCTCTAATGAAGTGATGATGGATTTCTATGTGCTTAGTTCTAGAGTGATGCACATGATTATTAGTCAAGTTTGACTAAGATTTAATCTATAGTCTAGCAATTGATGTTTAATCCATAAGAGTTATGCACAACGACTCTCTACTGATATATATTCTGCTTCAGTGGTGGAAAGTGCAACCATGTTTTGTCTCTTATTAAACCAAGATACTAATGCATTTCCAAGAAAATAGCAAGTATCACTTGTGCTTTTTCTATCCACTTTGCATCTTCCATAATCGGCATCAGAATAACCGCTCAAGCTAAACTCGCCATCATTTGGATAAAATAATCATAAGCTAAATGTGGCTCTTAAGTATCTAAAAATACGTTTTACCACTACAAGGTGTGATTCCTTAGGATTAGATTAAAACTTAGCATATTCACACACTCCGTAAAGAATGTCGGGTTTAGAGGCGGTCAAGTAGAGTAATGATCCTCTCACACCTCTATATAACTTTTGATCCATATTCTTTCCTATCTCATTTTTGTTTAAAGAAGTAGAAGTGCTCATAGGATTTTGAATGGGTTTGCCCTTTATCATGTCAAATTTTTTTATCAATTCTTTGATGTATTTTGATTGGGAGATATAAATTCTATCATTTATTTGTTTAATTTGAAGTCCTAAAAAGAAATTTAGTTCTCCCATTATGCTCATTTCAAATTCACCTTTCATAAGATTTGAAAATTCAATGCACAATGACTCATTTGTACTTTCAAAGATCATCAACATAAATTTGAACTAATAAAATATCATCATCTTCGGTTTTAATAAATAGTGTAGTGTAAACATTCCCTTTTACAAAATTATATTTTAATAAAAATTCACTAAGTCTTTCATACCAAGCTCTAGGTGCTTGCTTTAGACCATAAAGTGCCTTAGTGAGTTTGTAAATATGATTTGAAAATTTATAATTCTCAAAACTGAAAGGTTGTTCTGCATAAACTTCTTCATTTATAAAACCATTTAAAAATGTACTTTTGACATTCATTTGATAAAGTTTGAAATTTTTGTAACATACAAAGGCTAAAAGCACTCTAATAACTTCTAATCTAGCTACATAAGCATAAGTTTCATCATAATTTATTCTTATTCTTGACTATATCTTTATGCCACTAATCTAGCCTTATTTTGAGAGATATTCTCATTCTCATCCTCATCAAGTTTGTTCTTAAACATTCATTTTGTACCTATAGTTGGATAATCATTTAGCGTAGGTACTAATGTTCAAACTTCATTTCTTTGAAATTGATTTAATTTCTCTTGCATGGTCTTTAACCAATTTTCATCTTATAGGGTTTTTTGAACTTGTTTTGGTTCAATTTGAAAGACAAATGTTAAATTTTGAATTTCATCTAGATTTTCATTAATCTCTCTTGCTCTTTTTCTAGTCTTAACTCCTTGTAAGAAATCTTTTATTATTAATTCTTTTGGAAGATTAGATGTATATCTTTATGATTTAGGAAGTTCTTTAATATTTTCGTTTTCTTCAACAGCTTCTTTTTCATTTTCCACATTTAAGTTTAAGTTTTCTAAGTTTTCACTTATCTCCAATTCATTTTCCTTTTCTTTTGCATTAGTTTAGCCAAGTCGAGATTAAATTCATCAAATATTACAAGCACGCTTTTTTCTACGACTTGAGTTCTCCTACTAAAAACTTTATAGGCTTTACTTTTGAAAAAGTATCCTAAGAATATTCCAAGATCAAATTTTGGTTCAAATTTTCCTATATTGTCTTTAGTATTAAGAATATAACAATTGCATCTAAATACTCTAAAGTACTTAATCTTGGGTTTACTTTGAAAGATTAGCTCATATGGAGTTTTGTTTAATATTTTCTAATTAGAATCTTATTTATTATATGACATGCGTTGTTTATAACCTCAACCCAAAAGTATTCGGGTAAGTTATATTCATTTAACATTGTGGGGTTCTAGGTGCAGAAAAATTGTGAGAATATCCATTCTCATTACATAGATTTTCAAAGTCTTTGTTCACAAACTCCCCACCTTGATCACTCTTAATTTTTACGATTTTGTAACCCATTTAGTTTCGAATATTCTTTGAAATTTCTCAAAAGTCTCAAATGTATTGCTTTTGCTATCTAAGAAGAATACCCAAGTAAATCTAGATTAATCATCAAATATTACATATGCGTAAAGTTTTCCTTCTAAGGAAGCAACTCTATTTGGTCCAAAAAGATCCATATGTAAAAGTTCTAATGGGCTTGTTATGGAAACTAAATTTTTTGATTTAAATGATGTTTTGATTTGTTTTCCTAGTTGGCAAGGAGCATATATTTTGTCTTTTCTAAAGTTTAGATTGGGAAGGTCTCCCAACAAGTCTTGTTTAGCAAGTATTTACAAAAGATCCATACTAAAATGCCCTAATCTTCTATGCCACTTCCAATAATCATCATATAGAACTTGCAAACAAATATTATTCACTTCATCCAAGTTTTCTAGTTCTATAATATACACATCATTGTTTTTAGGTGAATAGAATAGCTTATTTCCATGTTCATCTAACACTTCACAACCATGTTTAAGAAATACAATTTTATATCCATAGTCACACAATTGACTAATACTAAACAAGTTGTATTTCTAACATTCAACATATAAAACATATTTAATTAAAATTGAATTAATACCAATGGTTTCAATACCTTTCACCTTGCCTTGGCTATTATCTCTGAATATTACATCTTTTCATTCTTCTTTCTTTAGATAGAGAAATAACCTTTTGTTTCTCATTATATGTCTTGAGCAACCACTATCGAGAAACCATTTTTTCTTATATTTGTTGCTTTTCATATGAGGTATCTCATCTTCTTGCTTCCTATGAGGCAAAAGTTTCCTCGCTCGTTTTTCGATGATGATGTACTCTCTTCAATGGATGAGTCATCTCATGTCACCTTCATCACCTTCTTATTTTTCTTGTCCTTCTTATATTTCCTTAATAGACATTTGGGTCTTGTATGCCCTGGTTTCTTGCACTCATAGAAAATGATTTCTTTTTTTTTTCTTTTTCCTTTTCATTATTCCTCTTAAACTTTTCATTTCTTAATAAGTCTTTTCTTCTTCAACTTCTTCCTTTAGGCTTACCTTTGTTGAAGTACTTTTTCAGTTTCTTGGACATGAGAAGAAATTAGTCCTTCTAGGATTCTTCTTCACTTTCATCTTCTTCATTTTTGGTACTCTTTAAAGCGACGTTTCTCCTTCCTTTTTCTCTATCTTCATCATCGTTTGTCTGTCTTTTAACTCATAAGCCATGAGTGAATTGAGAAGCTCTTCAAGTTTCAACATTTTCAAGTCCTTTGCTTATCTAATCACTGTCACCTTGACTTCTCAACTTCTAGGTAGACTTCTTAGAATTTTGGTGACAATATTTGAATTGGAATAAGATTTAACAAGAACTTTAAGTTCATTAGTAATGTTAGTAAAACGAGTAAATATATCATTTATGATTTCATGCAGTTTTATTTTAAATAATTCATAATCATGAACTAACATGCTAATTTTTGAGTCTTTGACTCTACTTACTACCTCATGTGTGACTTCTAATATGTCCTATATGGACTTAATAGTTTCACATCTTAAAATTCTATTAAATTCGGCTCTATCTAGAGCACAATAAAAAATATTTATAGCTTTACCATTCAGAGTAAAACGATTTTTCTTTTCAAGTGTCCATTCTATTTTTGGCTTTAGTTTTTTCTCTCTAGTTGTCACATCATCTGTTGTGGATAGAAAGTACCAATTTTTTGTTATGTTGAGAATTTCGAAATCTAGTGTTGTTAAGAAGATTTGCTTCCTCTTTTTTTAATATGCATAATTTTTTCCATTTAAGAATGGTGGCCTGTTTGTGGATTATCTCTCAACTATTTGTCCTATGTTACTGCTAAATGCCATTTTAATTTATTCCTCAAGGTTGTAAATCATATTTAATTGAGTTAAGCTCTGATAATACTTGTTGGCTCAGTTGACAATACCCAAGGGGGGGTGAATTGGGTTATTTAAAATTTAAGACTTAAAATAAATGTAATGTAGTGCAACAAATAAAATAGTAAAGAGAGAAGACAAACACAGAGTTTATAGTAGTTTCTGCAAATTTGGCCTACATCCACTTTTTCAGTTTTGGACCACCACCGAGGTTCGACTATCTCCTTCTATTCTTTATGAGATGAAAGGCAACTGTACAACTTCTTTTATTCAGGTGAAGGGTAACCCAATACAATCTTCATTTGCTCCAGGTGAAAATGAACCCAATACAATTTAAAATATTAATTCTGTTTTAACAACTCACACAATAGAGCAGATGTTTCAATATGCTCATACAAATAAATTTTCTCTCACAAGAAATAATGAAAACTTGTTACAATAAAGAGAGAAAAGTATTATTTAAGTTGAGAATATTCAACAATTTTTACAATGAGCTCTGTTAATTCTCTTTTGTCTTTTTGTCTTCTATTTATATTCATTCTCTTCGTGAAGGTCTTGATGTCTAACGGCTTGATTAGGTGCATTTAATATCTGCCATAAATGCTGCAGAAGTTATCATTGAGCTTTAAATCAATATAAAGTATCGATCCCTTCTGTCAGTGTATTAATCTGTTTGTGTGAAAATTGAATCTGAGTTGGTCTTCAATCCCGAGTATCAATCCGTTATCTTTTACATATCGATCTGGTCCACTTCGTAAATAATTTTTAACTCTTTAGAATTTTAACGTATCGATCTCTTCAAACTAGATATTGATATGGTTTGTTTTGTAAATATTTTGCAACTCTTTAAATTGTTATGTATCGATCTCCTTGACTCAAGTAGTGTCACATATCAGTAAATTGATATTGTGATGGCATAGAGGTAGGGGTATCTTACCCTTATAAGCCTTAAACAAAAACCTGTACATGTAAACTGTAATGCAGAGAACTACCAATCATATGCATGAACTCATACACACATACTAAGGGCTCTATGCCCATCAACACAATTCCAAACATAAGCCATGATACTCATAAATAAAAGAGTATATGCACACATATCATCAATATGTACAAAAATATGCAGAAAATAAACTTATAATGTGTATACATAATTAGGCGTCGTGCCCAATGTATAAAACAGACTACAAACATTAATTCTTAAGTGACTGTATGGAGAATTTGGAATTCTAATGCTCTTCACAAATATCTCCTAGAATCCTCACCTAAAAGGAAATCCTGCAATCACTGGAAACTGTAGTGTGGTGAGTTTTGGAGAAAACTCAGTGAGTGAATACTGAAATAAAAATTTTAAGTAAATTCAGTTTCGACATAAAATATGTTTACAGTCATAATTAATTTCTAACATAAATCATACTAACAGAACATCCACTATATATTATTATAGTTTTAGAATTATAATTTCAAATAGTCAATTGAAAATAGAATAATATGCAGGGATGTATATAGATTTCGAGTCAAATATCAGATCGTCCTTCGCCCTCTCTTCTCACATGCACCGGTACCTCCATAGAATACAAATCAAAATATGCTTTCAAAGCGCATAAACTTCCTCTTTTATGTCTCCCAACTAGGTTAAGTAAAAATTGAAATAACAGTTAGTATATTATTAGAAATATAGAAATTAGAAATAAAACACAATTCAAAACAAAATGGCCACCTTTTGGCCTCAAAATCAATATCTCAACAACTCCTCTACAACAATATATATTTAGCTCAAAGTAAATTTCATTTCATATATAAAACAGAATGTAAATCAATTCATAAATAAACTATTCCTTATTTCGTAAAATATTAAATTTTATAAAACAGTTAAAGAAATGAAAACATATAGAAATTCACTCATAGGTGTCGCTAAAAACAGAACAGAAACTCGATTATTGGGGGCTGGATGGCCGTTTTTTTTGCGTATCTGTAGCACATTTATACTAATTATTAACATAATAATTAAAGTATACATGCTTAAAATTTAATTACAATATTAATATATAACAAGATTTTCCCCCCTCTTTGAATTCTATTTTCTTCTATAATTCAAATCTAACGACTAGTAATTAAGGTGTCGATTATACTTAATTCACTATTACTAACAAATTTCACACGATAACATATTATTTAGAAATATAAATCAAGTGCAACCATATTGTCACTATTCATATCTTTCGATAAAATTTAATTTTACTTGATCTAACAACTAATCGATTTAATTTTAGCCAAAAGAAAGCTTCTGGAATTGAAAATGTTTCCCTTGTGTTTGCTTCTTGATTAGCTTAAATTGAGATTAAATTTTAATAAAATGACTATTTTGTCCCTGAAATTTGACTCAAATTTGATTCATATCAATCCTTATCAAGTCCTCTTTACATAGAAACAAACCGTTTATCAATCGGAATTTTTAATCAACACCAATTTTCGTTTGAAGATCGGGTGCACGGATAAAGCTTTAAAGAGAATTTTCTAAACGTAATAAATTATTATCAAATCACTTCCAATAACTAAGTAAACAGTAATAAAAAGTTATTTACTGGGTTTTCATTACCCCGACATAATTTATAAAATGATAAAATTACCCCTAGTGTGTAAAATGACTAAAATACCCTTAGTTTAAATTTGGGGTATTACAAGTATCGATTTAGTCTGCTTTGTAAATATTTTGCAACTCTCTGAAATTGCGAGTATCGATCTTTTAAACTCTGAGTGTCGATCTTCTCTTAATGTATCGATCTGCTTCAATTGGTTATCGATCCGCTTGACTTAGTAATTTCACTTGAAATTTTTGTCTTTTACAGATATTGATCTCTTTACTTTCTTTGTATCGACTTTCTTTAAGTGTATCAATTTGTTTACTAATGTTATCAATCTGTTTACCATAAATATCAATCATTTGTCTTTAAGAATTAATTCTGTTAAACATTAAAGGCACTTTCACAGAAATTTGTTAAGGATTATCACAAGCATAATCATAGACAATTTTCTTCATTCTCAACATGTTTGAATCTATTTTATCATTATCAGTTAACTTAACATTACGATAAATTCAGTCGTTATCGAAAACACACAATTACAAATTATAATATCATCAATTTCATATTTAAATTACTAACATGATATCATCATATATGTTTGAATGTGTTTAAGTATAAGGGAGATTGTTTATAAATATTTTTATGTTATTAATTGTACAAAACTAAACAATTTTCTGTGAGAAATCTATGAACAAATCAACATGATCGATACACAATGCTTAAAGTTTGATACATGTTTAAAGGATTGATGCAAGAAGGTTTAAGGATTGATACTTAGGAAGATGTCAATATGTAGAGTTCAATGATCGACACATTCAAAGTTAAAGATTTCGAAAGAAATTACCAACTCAACCAGATCAATACACGTAGGGAAGATAATTGATACTTTTAAGTCCGAGAATTAAAAAGAAATTATAATTTAAACTAGATTGAACCAACTCGGAATTGCCAGTTCCGAACCGTTAGACACCACTACTCTAAAATAGAGTGTGGAAAATGTTGAAGATTGAAAACACTGGAGCTCTTTCTTAATGTAAGAAAAAATGGCTTTTTACAAGTTATTGATGTTATATTTGTACCGAACTCATATTATGACCCTTTGTAAAACAAAAAATATATATATATTACCCATCAAAAGTAGTAATGAATAAAAGAAACAATTTTTGTTTATTTGATCTTAATAAAATGTAATAAATTAAGTATAGTGCAAGTAAAATACTTTTGATTCAAATAAATTTAAGTAATTTAATTAAAACAAATTTTAGCCTAATAAATCTCACTTTATGTTATATTTTATTGATTAAAGAAAAAAAAGGTTTTGGTAAGGTAGAGATTACAATACAAGCTTAACTTACCAATCGATTTTATGGAGACGACTAGCCAATCCATTCCTAAAATAACAATAAAATCACACATCTTTAGAGGTAATAAATCTACAATAAATTCCTTCTCTTTCATACTAATTTTACAAGCTTTGTAAACCTTTTGTATCATCACATTTTCACCTACAGGGGTGGCTACAGACATCACATAATTCAAAGATTTAGCAGGTTTATTAGAAAAATATCCAAATGCATATGACACAAAAGATGGGTAGCACCAAAATCAAATAGTATTTTAGCTTTTCTGTTAAAAAGGATTAGTATACCCAATGCCACATCGTTTGACGCTTGTGCATCCTGCTTAGTGAGGGCATACAGAGTTCTTGTACCTTCTATCTCTTGTTTTGGTTTTCTACTCCACTAGCTTTAAAGTTTACCTGCCTATTCGGGTAGTCTTTGATTGTATGTCCTTACTTTCTGCAGCCAAAATAAGCTCCTGACACCCGATGGTAAACTCTAGGATGAAATTTTCCACAAAACTAACAAGGAGTAGTCATCCTTTGTGTTGCTTGCCTATTACTACCTACATCTCTCAGATTGTTTCCCCTCGAAACATATTTACCTCCACTACCACGTTAAAATAGAGGTCTTGGTGTTCTGCTACTACTTCCCCTTTGTCTCATATCCCCTCTCTTTCTAATATACTGCTCTCGAGCTTTTTGAGACTTAGTCAAATCTCTTTCTGCAATAATTGCTCGATCTACTAGATCCGCATACACGTTCAGTTTCATGATGGACAACCGCGACTTGATTACCGGACGCAATCCTTCTAAGAAGCATCAACATTTGCTTTGCTCATTTGCAACTAAAGTCGCAGCGAATCAAGACAAAGCGGTAAATTTCTTGTTGTATTCCATCACTAATTTTTCTCCTTGCCTTAGTTTTATGAAGTTCGCCTCTATATTATCTTGGACCCTTTGTGAAAAATATTTCTTTAAGAAAACTTCCTCAAATAGCTCTCATGTAATTGGTCTCCCCTCCAACTAACTTCTCAGTAGTCTAGCTCTAAACTTCCACCAATGGTCTGCTTCTTTTTGTAACACAAACGAAGCAAAAACCACCTTTTGCTCCTTATTACAACCGAAAGCTGTAAATATTTTTTCCATTTGCTTAATTTATGTCTCTGCTATCATTGGATTTGTGCTCTCTCTGAATATCGGCAGGTCCAACTTCTTAAATTATTCTAAGATCACTGCCCTATTGTTACACTCGTCGTTGTTTTGTCAGTTTCCACTCTCTTCACTTCTTAAGGTACCACTGCTTCGAACAATACCCTCAATCAATTTATTTTGTTGTTCTATCATCTTGATCATCATATTAATGATAGGATTTTCATCTCCGGCATTCCTTGCAAGCTCCCTCGCTTTATTACTATTCTAAGAGGCTCTTGAAATTGATGCACTAGCTTCTGATCTTTCTCTACGAGGCATTTTCCTCTGTTGACATAATTACATTAGATATAATTCAAGGTTGCCAAAATACATCTAAATCTTCTTTATTAGTGTACACTTAATTAAGGGACAATACAGAGGTAATCCAACGATTCCTCAATGCCAAGTTATAGTACAAAAGTATGCAATATAACATTATATCAAAATATGACAAGGTCATCCTTACATTAACTATAGAAATTTACAACCTTTTAAAATATACAACCAAAATAACAACTTAGATAGGTAAAGTCATAAATACAAAAAGGTTAGAGTATATACAAAATTTACAGATAAAACATTCTTATTGGTTAAGTCCAACACTCCATCAATCTTTTGGATTTTTCTCCATCTTCGGTGGTTCAAAGGGCTAGCTCATACGACACAAAAAAGTATCCAATTTCTTTGATCCTTCACTGCTACTCTCCCCACTCGAGCTAGCCTCTCTAGGGTAGTTTTCTCTTAACCTTTGCAACCATCATTTATCCGTGTTATACTTATTATAATATTGTCTTGTCCAATATATTCTCCTCACCACTAACTTATTACAATTTAGATCTTTACCATATACTCGCATTCCTAATAGAGCTCTATTCTTCAAGTCCTCAGTTGCCCCGGACCCAAATCGTCATGGTATACTGAACACTAGCTCCCGCCAATCTCGCTCTCTGCCTATTCTTATATAACTAAGCCAAATTCTTTACAAGGGCTCCACCAATCATCCCATTCACTTCTATTTATACAAGTCCTTTGATCATATTTTGTCCTTGCCATCTACAACCAAAGTGAAACAATATTAGATCCCCACGAATTTTTTACAATTATACCCAATTAACTATACTAACTAAATATTTTTTTTTATTAGTATTATTATTATATTATTATATTTTTTTTCTACGCTTTCTAATTAACCTAAAGTTTACATAATCATAACCTAGGCTCTGATACCATTAAACTGTGACACCCCCTTCCATACATAGTTTCAAATACAAAGTCATTCTCACATTAACTATACAATGTTATATTATTATTACATAAGTCCTAAACAGTTATATTTAACAAGAATCCTTATACATATAAAATTACACATATTATGACTTTTCGTCACTCAACTACATTATTAATTACATTTACCCAAAAATTTCATCTACATCTAACCAACCTTGCATGCATCTTTTGTCATTTCTACGCAATATTTTCTAAAAAATAAAATTATTGAAATAAATAATTACATATAATCTCAGTACATAAATCATGCAAGTTTCGCATGTCAATGCGGTATATAAAATAAATGCCCAAACAGAATAACACATTTTCAAACTTTTCAATTATACATAATTTAATTCATAGTACAAATATTTTTATAGTACCTAGTCAATTAGTATCACCTATACCCACTATAACCCGAATCCAGAACGTAATTATGTGTTTCGCATATAGCGGATATTTTTTATTTTAATATAACAGAAACGCTCATAGCACGTTAAATAAAATTCATACTAGCTCACAAGTTCCGCATTTGACACGAAACTAGGCTAGGTCAAAATAAATATTAACTAACAACTTGAGCCATAAAAATGCATTTTTATTCATAAATTTCACACGTCGAAAAAATTTTTCATATTCATTTCATAAACGCTATATCGATATACTTAACATTGAAAATTCACAATTTCTCATTCAAATATCAAAACATACTCAATATCGCATAATTTTAAAAATGGTAAAATTCATGCACAATTTACTTACTTTCATTTTTCGATTTCCCTTAGTACGTTTCTAAATCAATGTCGCGAACCTAAAATCAAATCAATACAATATATTCAATTACACATTTATACTCGCTGTTATATCCCTACGATAGCCACATTTTCCAAACTCGATACTTCATGAATCCCTAAAATACTTCTATTGCCATATTTACTCTATTCCATTATTTCATATGTACCTATATATATATATATATATATATCACAACAATTTTTAAAAAACACTTTTGGCAAAAAAATTTCGACACTAGTCGGATATCGCTATTTTTTCACCAATTCCTTTTCTGATAACACCGAACATCATCAAGTTTCCAAATACTTCAAATTATTTCATATAAACTCGATCTACCGAAAATCGCAACTAGTCTGATTTTCGTAGAGATTCAAGCTCAATTCAATAATTTATCATCTCCAGTCCACAACTAACAATATATATATATATATATATTAATTACAACATTTTTCTTTCATTCTTTTCTTCTCCACCATTTCAAGTCTCCATCAATTTATACTATTATAAATACATATTATACATTATCTATATTTAATTCCCTATCTACAATTTAGCATTAATAACATAAATTCTAATAAAATTCATTAAATTTTATTAATTTACTGTGCATGTTAATTTCCTAACTACAATTCAACATTAATAATTTACTAAGCATGCTATACAAAATAATAGCATTAATAACACAAATTCAAATATAATTCACCAAATTTTATTAATTTACTAAGCATTCTAATTTCTTATCTATAATTTAACATTAATAATATAAATTTATCCATTTTTAATTTTCCTACTACAATTTAGCATTAAGAATATAAATTTACCCATTTTTAATTTCCTACTACAATTTAGCTTTAATAACATAAATTTATCTATTTCTAATTTCCTACTACAATTTAGAATTAATACATAAATTTATTATTTTCTAATTTTCGACTACAATTTAGAATTAATAACATAAATATTATAAACATTTAAATTTACTAAACAAATAATAATAATAATAATTCCAATTATGATAAATTTAGAAAACTTACCAAATTTTTTTCCTTCCTTTCTTTTTTTCTTTTTTTTTTCTCTTCTTTTCTTTTTTTTTTTCTTCCTCCTTCCTTCTCCTCACGGTTTCTTCTTTCTCTCTTTTCTCATTTTTTCCTTCTCTTTTTTCTCACTTTCACATGAAAGCTTCTTCTCTTGCCAAATTGAAAATATCAAATGTTACATATTTTAATCAATTAAATTCATGGATGGTTTGGATCAATTTAAACAAATCCAATAGTTCTCTTTTTGCCATCTAATTTTCAATTAAACTTGGCCTATATTCATTCTTATCTAAAACTACAAAATATGCCTAAAATTGTGCCAAATGGATGGATGAGATTAAAGCAAATGGATGGTTGAGATTTTGTAGAGAATTGTAGAAAAAATGGATATTTTTATTTATTTATTTTATTTTTGGCTTGGGCTTTGGCTTAATTAATTAATAATTATAATTAATTAATTATAAGGCATGACCCACTTAATTATATTTTTATCCATAAGTTAAAATCTCAAAAATAATCTTGTTGATAGTAAAATTTCAATTCTATCCTTCATGACACTACATCTTCTAAGCTTACAAAAATGTCCTTACAAATTAACTTTATAACATTTCCTAAAATTTTAACACTTAATATACTATAAAGCATATTTAAAATTATGACAATAATAATAATCACTTAAATAGGTATATTACATCCTATGCTAATTTCATGTCAACTAAGTATCCATAAAATTGGTTAAATTCTCTTACCTCCACAATACTAGGCCATTGACATATTATGAATGTGAATCTAATGTACTTAAATAATATTAAAGTTAAGAGTTCTACAAAAATTGTAAGTGTTACAGAAGTGGATGATAATTTATAGAGAAAAAAATTAAAAATTAAAAATAAAATAAAATTATAACATTGTAATTGCAACTTACAATTTTGTAACATTGCAATTGCAATGTTACTGAAGACTAACTTCCGAAAACTTGCACGAAAATCTTGCAATTTTTTTTTTTAAATTTTCTAATGCATGAACTACTAGGTTTAACCGAATCTGAACTGACGGTTCATGTAATAACGAACTCGAACGATTTCGGACCCGTTACGGGCTGAACCTCTAATTTTAAATAGATTAAACCAGCACAGCCTAACTATTTGGGCCTGGAATTGGCCCAACCTAGGTAAAGAGTGTCATAGGCCGATCGGGCTCAAGTTTTGACTAACCAGGTTAGTCCAGTTTGCGGGTCATCCAGACCAGTTAAACAATACTATTTTAGAGCTCCTTACCCTTGCGACAACTTTTCTAGTGTACTCTGATTATTTTTCTAGCTTGTTACCCTGAAGACACTGTCTTAAGGATCCCATCACCACTGCAAAATACCAATTTTACTAGTTAAAACTTGAGACATCCACAATAGGACCTGATCCTACAGACTATTGACTCGTTACTTTGGTGAGCCAACCTTTAACCCAAATTGCGTTTCCCTTCATATTTTGATAGATAGAAAAATTCTAGTTTAGTCCTTAATATTTTATGAAATTATACTTTAGTTACCTTATTTGACATTGTTTAAAAAAACTCTCTCACGTTGAATAGTTTTTCATACACGTATTCTTACTATTTTTGGTCAACTTCAATTTAGTTTCTAGACCAAAATTTTGTAGTTTCTTCCATAAATTTTGTTATACAAGACTTTTACATTTAATAAATCTTTAAGAAAGAAAATGACATATTTATCCTAATTTTTATGAGAGAATGACATATTTATCTTTAATTTTAATGAAATAAATTTGTCTTATATAACTT
This sequence comes from Cedrela odorata, assembly GCA_035584115.1. Taxonomy (NCBI): domain Eukaryota; kingdom Viridiplantae; phylum Streptophyta; class Magnoliopsida; order Sapindales; family Meliaceae; genus Cedrela; species Cedrela odorata. The sequence continues at coordinate 35,243 of JAXCLQ010001509.1, forward strand.
GTAAAAGATTAGAGCTCTATTTTAATAAGTTTTTGTCTTATTCCACCATGGTAAAAGAATATAAAACTCCTTATAATTATATTACATGATCTTGATAGAGCAGCTTTTAAAGTTTTATCTACTCTTACATTTTGGGTTTTCTTATATTTTCAATTAACACTAAGTCACTCTTTAGTATAATATCTATTTTATTTAAATAATTTATATTTTTAAAAATTTTATATTAGCATATTAATTTATAATAATATATTAGTATAAAAATTATATATTACATAGAAAAATAATATAAAATATACAAACTATAATCAAATTTATTTATTTTATAACATAATATTTATTTGTAATATTATAAATAAAATAAATATTTAAATATACACGAAATAAATAAAAAGTAAAAAATGTAATCTTTTGTCAAGCCACTACAAGCTTGGATCAATTTATCATTAGTATCTACAAACTCCAAAAATTTTTAATTTACGTAGTAGTAGAAATATTTTTGATAATGTAGCACCGAAAGTGGTCCAAATGGAGCAAAAATAACGATGGTCAATGACGCCACACCACCACCACACCACCACCATAGTAGAAGTCGCTGACTTAAGATCTAATTAACTAAGATGTAGTGCAACATTATTTTGCCTCTATCAAACAACAACGACACAGTCATCACCACAAATTTCGCTCTATTTAAGCCTCCTTTAGTGCTCCATTGTAAAAAATAATTCAACTATCTTATAATATTATGTAGTTAGCCTTATTATATTAAATTAATGAAACAAAATTGATATCGAAACCACCCTGAGTAAGACAAATTTATCATTAGGAATATTTTTTAAAAAGTAATAATAAATAAGATAACTAAAAGTGCAGTAAATACTCTTTTTCATATAACAAATCGAGATTCAAGATTCAAATATGCTTTGATATGAAATTCTTGTAGTACAAAGTTACAATACCACATTTCTTAATATTAAAAAAAAAAACACCTTCTAGAAGGTGGAATTCATTATAACTACGATTTCAGTTACAACCTCATCAACCAATTTGATGCGGAATAGAAATTAACTTAAATGTCACGTCAATATTTTCTGTTGACCTATCATAATTATGCGAATACTTATTTGTAATCAAATCCAAGTCACTTTATTGCAGGTTTACATTTTGCATATTAAATTTGCTTAGATTTTTCTTAATGTAAACTCATACCTACTTTGTACAATTGGTATCCGCGTACCCACGTTCATATGTCAAATATGACTCACGCATTAGCAACCTATCGAGACTGAAATGCTGGTTTAGTGTAGGCACGATAAGCTGCGGCTAGGTTCAGATGCATGACCCAAATAGACTCTCTGGTGCTTTAGCGTCTAAGCCTAGCGTAAAGGCCACCTATATTTGTTCATTTAGGGCTAATTAGTAAACTCATTACTTTAAGTCAGAGAGGTATTATTGTGATTTAGAATTCTTATTTTACTTACTATTTTAGAGGGAGTGACAGTTGAAACATGTGTTATGTCTCAAAAACCTCTTTAAAGGGATGGTTAGGTGCCTTAGGAGAACTTTGGCCATCAGTATTTCGAGGGCTTCACTGTGTACTCCTCCGTCCTTGGATAAATAAAAATGTGCTGCTTGCATTGTTTATTCGATCTTATTTGACCGTTGTCCTGATGTTTAGTGTTGCTTATTAAATTCAATGCTTGCACGTTCATTGATCGTTTATATGCTTGTGGTGTATTTTATTGATGTTGCTTTAAATTGTATTATTATACGCTTGTATGCTTGTTTCCAATTATTTTCTACTGTTGATTTATTTTTGTAGACAGCCAACCTACTTGAGCTTGTTGTGTGTAAACTTGTTTAGGCTGACTTGCTAGTTTGAATGCTCTAGTAAGTGCCGCACGTGCCTAAATCTCGACCAAGAGAAAATCGGTCCGTTACATTTGGTATCAGAGCTCAAGGTTATGGTAATAATGTCTACAAAAACTACCTCATCAATAACAGTCTGATTAGATACTTTTGAAAGAAAATGGGCAAAGTTAGAAAAGCTTAAAAAAGCCTTAGAGGCGACATAATAGAGAGAGGGCTAATTCGATGCCGAGGACTTAAGACAAACTTTGACAATACTAGAGTCCTCGTGTGAACATACTAGAAATGAAGGCTGCTGGCTCTAACACCGAGTTGTTAAATGAAGGACGTCTCGAAAAGTTGGAAACACAGTTTGCAAATATACAAGCAACTATATCCGAGATTGCGGAGAAGTACCGCAATGCGATGAGTGTGTTGCGAGAATGACTGAAGGAGGTGGACATAAGGACAAACTTCACTGCTCGTATCCTTGCAACTTTGTCGGGAGCAGCTCCAAGTTCATAATTCAGTCGGTTAAAGGTATCGAAACCAAAACACTATAAAGGGACCCGAGATATTAAAATGCTCAAAAACTTTTATTTGACATCTAACAATACTTTCGAACTGTGAAGGCAGATTCTGAAGAGGCCAAGGTGACCCTAGCGTCCATGTACTAGTTTAGGGATGCCAAGTTGTGGTGGAAGACTTGAAATGAAAGCTACAGTTCATCTTTAAAAATGTGATGTACCTTACTCGAAAGTAAATACTTGGGTTGACTTGAACTAGAACAGTCTGCTAGTATGTAAAGAAATTCTCGGGGTTGATGTTAGATATCCGAGATATGTGTAAGATCAATTATTTTACTTGATGGAAAATATTCAAACTTGGGCTTGAAGGGAGCTACAACGACAAAAGGTGCGAGATCTCTCATTCGCACAAGTAGTCGTTGAACGGCTGTTAGATTACTCATGTGACAGCTCTCAATCAAAAGGTGTTACCAGTCTCAAGAGAGAACAATAATGAGAATAAGAAGCCTAGAGATTGAGGCTCTAGCAAAGGTGGGGGAGTAACCAAGTGAGCACAACCAAACTTCTCAAAAAAAGGTTACCATCTCTCAATGGTGGTGAAGTCAGGAATAAATGTTATTATATTGGCTATGCAATGGCACTCATAGAGCCATTGAGTGCCTAAAAAGAAGGCAAGACTAAGTGTCATTGCAGCTAAAAATGAATAGCAAGAAGCAATTAAAGTAATCGAGAGACTGAAGAGACGAGTCACTTGATGGCACCGTAGATGTTGAATGCTCTCAAAGAGCTATCCAAAGGCAAGAAGGTCGCAAGAAAATGGCCTTTTGTAGAATTGGTACTCATACTCACCTGCGGATGCTCTTATAAGAGAGGTCTCAAGTTTAGGTTATGAAAGAGGCCAACTCCGTGAAAATGTGTCAGTTTCGTGATGGACCTGCAGAGGCGAACTCTGTGGAACTGTGCCAACTTTCGAGTTGGACCTGCGAAGTGACAAAACCCTGAGGGACATCAGAGGAAGGTCGGAGAGCAAGATTCTTGTCTAGTGGTCATGAGGTATCCTAGACTGTAATGGTTGTAACTCGGTAGCCGGGGCGGGCTTACACAATAGTGGGTTGTGATCATGCCTAAGACTGGGGCCGTTGGCTCTGGCAGTTGTGACTCGATAAGCCAGGACGGGCCCGTATGTTAATGAGTGGCGACCACACCTAGGACCGGGGCCGTTATCTAAGAAAATGTTATAGTGGATATAAGAGCCACTCATAACTTCATTTTTGCTTCTGAAGAGAAACACTTTAAACTGAAGCTCGAGGAGAATATTAGTCGCATAAAGGTGGTCAACTCTAAAGCCGTACCCATGAGCGGGTTGGCAAAGCAAGTACAGATAAGGATCAGCACTTGGAAAGGTCAAGTGGACCTTGTAACTATGCAAGTGAATGACTTTGATGCCATCTTGGGAATGGAATTCATGTTGGAGACAGGCGCAATCCCTGTTTCATCTGTTGGTAGATTATTGATCATAGGAGAAAGGTCGCGATGGTGATGGCCAAGTTCAAGCGACAAATAGAGGCAAAAAGCTTATCCACATTTCAGTTCAAGAATGGGATTAAAAGATAAGAACCCTCTTTCATCTCAATTTCAACCTCAAAGGAAGAGAGGGAAAGAAAACTGACCACATTGGAGATTGTGGATGTGTTAAGGGAGTTTGTCAAGGTAATGCTGGATAAATTGCTCAACATATTGCTACATAAATTGCTCAACATATTGTTACAAAGGAGAACAATTAATCACCAGACAGAACTGGTACCCGAGAAGAAGCCACTCTCCCATGCACCTTTCAGAAAGATTTCACAAGAACTAGTCAACTCTGGACATAAGTAGATGAACTATTGGAGGCCAACTTCATTAGACCGTCGAAAGTATTGTTCGAACCTTTGGTTGATTTACAATATCTAGCTCATTCTACTGGTAGCAGATTTGTTTGATCAACTGAGTTCCACATGTGTCACCCGCGATCTATCATAATGAGATTGTGGTCTACAGCGTAATCTTGAAAGATGCCTACAATTGTAAAAGAATTACGATCCTTATTTGGATCGGTACTCAAAGAAAGCTGCAACTTTAACCGAATTGTTAAAGAATGATATAGCGTGGGAACAGTCTGAATAGTATAGAAGAGTCTTCGACAGTTTAAAGGAAGCCATGGTGAGAGATCCAGTTCTTACCCTCCGGGATATAACCAAGCCATTTGAGGTGCAGGCGGATGCATCTGACTTCGCAATAGAAGGGATTATTGTGCAAGAATGCCACATTGTATCTTACAAATGTCGAAAGTTATCAGAAACAGAGTAGAGGTATACTGATCAAGAAAATGAACTTCTATTTGTGCCATCTTGTCAATGCTAACTAGAAAAGTTGAGCGCAATTAATTGACGTCACACAGTTTTGCTTTAATGCAATGAGACAGCAACCACTTCTACCCCACGAAGTCACAGATATACAAGAAAGGTCCCTCGGACATAATTTAGAGAAAGCTGCCACTGGGATGAAGAAGTGGATAGACAAAAATAGAAGATCGTTCGAGTTCAAACCTGGAGATTTAGTGTTAATTAAGTGAATGCCAAAACAGATTCGCTTCTGGGAGAGCCGAGACCAGAGACTAGTATGGAAGTATGGAGGTCCAGTTTCAGTCATTAGCAAAGTAAGAAAGGCTTCGTACAAGGTTGAGATGCTAGCTTGGATGAAGATGCACCCAGTCTTTCATGTTAGCAAGTTAAAGCTGTACTATACGACAGGGAGAACTCCACACGCAACTAACCAACAAGAGAGTAGATCAAGGAGCAACCATAGAAAAAGAACATCAAAGAAGTTGAAGAAGTTCTAGTAGAGAGACAAACAACTTGGGAGAGACGATGCCATAAGGAATTCCTCGTAAAATGGAAGGTCCTTGGTGAAGAAGATATCATTAGAGAGAGAGTCGAAGAACTGAAGCTATTCTAACAGAATATTAAAGACTTCAAGATAGCATCATCGTCAAAGACTCCGATATATTAAGTAGGGAAGAATGTAAAGGCTACTCGCATTTACTTATCCAAAGCCAGCTAGTAAGCTTATGACCGCAAGTCGAAGAGGCACCATTATGGCTTGAAATGCTCATTTTACTTACTATTTTAGGGGGTATGACAGCTGAAACATGTGTTATGTCTCCTCCTGCCAGTTCTATAATGTTTCAAAAACTTCTTTAGGGGAGATGGTTAGGTGCTTCAGGGGGGTCTTGGTCATCAATACTCCGAGGGCTTCGCTATGTACTCCTCCACCCTTGGATAAATAAAAATGTGTCACTTACATTGTTTATTCGATCTTATTTGGCCATTGTCCCAATATGTAGTGATGCTTATTAAATTCAATACTTGCACGTTCATTTATGGTTTGTATGATTGTGGCGTATTTTATCGATGTTACTTTGGATTGTGTTGCCATACGCTTGTATGTTTGTTTTCGCTTATTTTTTACTGTTAATTTATTTTTTTAAACAACCAACCTACTTGAACTTACTACATATAAACTCGTTTAGACTAACTTGCTATTTCGAATGCTCTAGTAAATGTTGTACAGGCCTAAAATTCGACCAAGAAAAAATCGGTCCGTGACACCTAACACCAGAAGACCAGCCTCTGTATTTATTATTACATTTAATATTAATTAAAAACATATAGAAAAAACACAAAAATAGTAACCAAAAAACGTTTTATATTTTCATTTAACAATTTCATACTCTTTTCTTCTTTTTCTCTTCTTAATTATTTGTTCTTTGTCTCAAATCTCAATCATCTTTCATCATCTTAATGCTTCAATCTCTTTCCTCTTCTTAACTTCTTTATTATTTTTTTCTTTCTCAAATTTCAATCATCTTTATTCTTCGAAGAACTTTGTCTTTTTCTTCTTGTTCTTCTTATGCGCAGAAACACAAATCCACATAAATTTAAAAACAAAAAATGAAAACAAACTATAAAACATATGGCAAATTTGCGTTTAGTCAATTTCTCCTCGTCTTTTTCTTTTTCTTTTTCTTTTTTATTTAGAAAGGTTGATTTTCTCTCTAAGAGAGATAACAATAGTAATAAAAAAAAAAAAACTCTTTCTTCTCTTTGTTTTTAAATTCTTAACTTTTACAGTCGCTGTAGTGTACTTGAACTGGGCCATGCCTAACCCAAGTTAATCCGGCCCAACTACCACATCCACCAAATATCTGCTCGCAGTTGGACAAATTTACAAAATGGGTGATTATTCATTCGTTTGAAATTGAAATATCCGTCCCCACAAGATAGCATACCATCCCATACAAGGTAAGCTCGGATATTAAGATAATCAGAAAATTGAATTACAGTAAAAACGAGTGCAATCTTTAAATATATACAGGCATTGATAAACCAAGCAGAGCAACGTGATGCCCGAAATTATATATATTTCCATGACATTTTCCCAATCCAATGTCCATTTGAACTCACATTTTGCAAATGAAACAAACAAACAGAAACAATGTGATGGCACATTATACGATTTGCAAACATAAAATTAAGAGTCTGCATATACATGCATAATTTATTTGGAAGATTATTTAAGTAAAGCACTCAGTCTAAAAGTGTACCATGGTACGCAAGTCAAACTGGTTTATACACAGGTAGCTGTCCTATAGATATTTGGTCTTGGTTGCATATATGATGATCTTTGCTCGATCTAATGCAGCTTCGCATGTCCTCCTGAATGAAGTTGGAGTGTCCTGCTCGGAACAACTTGAAGGACCCCCGGTTGCTCTGCAACAAAAAAAGAGGATATCAAAATGAAAATTCACAGATATTTAAATAAAAATCTTGCCATATAACAATTTGTAACAAGAAAATAAGCACAAATATATCATTAGAACAAAAATCCTATCAAAACTCTGATAATATACTGAACTTTTCTTTTAAGCATGGATATATTACAAGAACAAAATTCATATCAGAGGTCTAATAATATACAGAAAACTTTTCATAGAAACATACTTGGAAAGCCATAGACATCTGAAGACAATTAGATCATAAGCTTCTTTCAAAAGGCAAATTATCATAGTTTCCCAAAGCATCTCTGAATATTTGCAGTCTGTTAGGCATAAATGCAGTCTTAAATTGAATTTGAATGTGAATAGCCAGTTTCTTATTTCATCACATCCCAATCAAACGTAATATCATTATAATTTTGTGGAATTAACTCCAACGCATAACCATTAAAAAAACTAACCAATTGTGAGTTTCTAAGATTAAACTTCTCGAATCACTCTCACAGAGAACAAAATTATAGCACCTCACTCACAAGATCATCGTATATTCAATAAACATGAATCTCATGGGAGATAAATGGAATATAGGAGGAATTCAACAAACAGACTCAACAATAACTATAATTTATCAACACTATATCTTGGTTCACATTCAATCAAAAATTAAATTCACAAAGAATTGAAAAAATATAAAATAAAATAAAAACTCTAGATGGCTTGATTGAACAAGAATAATAAATCAAGCAAAAAGAAACCCTTACTCGAAATCTCTTCGACCTGCTGAGGAGTAAGCTTGGCCGAGAATCCACTGGCGGCCGTCTTGTAACTGTACAACAAAGCATCCTTTGCAGCCTCGTCACTGCACAAAATTAACGAAATATTTTTGGCATCGTATTATTCTAATTCTTTCAACGAATCGAATGGGATTAAAATTGAGAAAAAAGATAGCGTTTCGATATTCATACCTGCCGAGGACGGAGGAGAGAATTCGGATGTGATAAGCTTCAGGCTCCTCGTCCTGCGGCCTCTCGGTGTAAACTATCTGAACAGTTGATCGTGCGGCGACGTCAGCAGTTGCCGTATCTGCCATTTCGATTATCAGAATCAAAGAAAACAACAAAAACACAGCCGATGATAACAAGTTTATTATGTGTCCTCCCGACATCGATTCGATTACTCGCCCTTTATTTATAAGAACTTTTTCTTAGAATTTAGATATGAGACGGTACTCAGCAATTAAGAAATGTAATACGATTATCATTTGATTACGTGTGCGTTTGTTTTGGATTCTCCGCGTTAGATCGGTTGGCTGGCACTGCCTGCAGGCCCATTTTTGTCTTTTCCTCATTACTTAACAAAATTATTTTGTTTTCAATTTAACAAAATCATTTTGTAGCAATTTAACAAAATTTGGGTAAATTTCGTACTTGTTTGGAATATTAAGTTAAAGTGTAAATAAAAAATAATACAAGTGCACAAGTGATATTTTACTAAACAATAAATAAAAGGAAATAAGAATACACGAGAAATATTACTTGACAACATTAAGAATGATAAGCGTTTGTAAGGGATGGGTTTTTATTCAATACAAGGTGGTCTATATATTGTAGAGTATGTGATCACACAAGGCTATTAAGTGTTCCTCTACTTTATAATATTAAGACATATATAAATCACTTGTCAGATGGGCCCTTCCGTTATTATTTTAAATTAGTATTTTTACAAAATCAAAATAAAAATAAAAATAATATTTTTTAATTATTATATTTCGAATACAAAAACGTATTTGGTATCATATTTTAAAAATTGTATTATAAAAATAAAAATAATAAATACATATTTAGTAATTGTAATTGAAAATGATAAAAACAATAAATATGCATTCGGTAAAATATTTTTGTTAAATTTAATTCTCAAAAAATAATAATATGATTATTTTTTTTATAATATACAAAAATTATATAAATTTAATTATCAAAAAAATAAAACTCCTTAAGTTCTTAAATTTAATTAATAAATTTAATATGCAATATTATTAAAAAATTTCTTACCTTCAATATATGACTGTTGTTAATACGAAATTATAACAAAAAATTTGAGAAAAATTTTTAATATATTTCCAGATGGTATTTTATCAGGTTAGCAAACCCAACGTAATTCATTATTTTTGAAATATACTTCCAGACAAAGTATTTACTTTTTTATTTTAAGTAATGAGCTTCATTCTATAATGTATTTAATTTTTTTTTTTAATATTTTGTATTGGTCATTATTGTCAATAAGCTAGGATTTATATAAATAATGCACACGTCACATACGTTATAAAAATATTTCAAATAGTTGTTATTCTTACATTACAATTAAAGTAAATATCTGAATATATAAAAATATCTAAAATAATTACTTACGTGTTAGATGTTATTAATTATTAAATGTATAATCACGCCACATTGCTCTCGCAATTCTATCTCTAACAAATTCATTTGTTCAATACTAGATTGAGATAAATTTATATTAGAAATTGACACACCTTCTACTTCATCAATGAGCATATCTTCTATATTAAACTTGTCAAATAGCCTATCACGTTGAGCTTTTTTTTTAATAAAATTATATAGTACACAACATGTATTAGGATCAGACGTTGCTTACGTAACCTATAATTATGCATATTCTTTAAAAGCGGAAAACATGCCTTCAATACACCAAAACATTAGTCAATAACATTATGCAATGATAAATGATGATAATTAAATAATTATTAATAACCTCTAAGTGCTTGACTTGCTCCTCTCTAATCATGCAAATGATATCACTAACTTCTATATGGTGTCAAAAATCCTGGCATGTTTATGTATCCAGAGTCCACAACATAGTAATATCCTATAAACAACTATATTTAAGCATTAACTTTATAATAAACAAATTATGAATAATTGAAAATATAATATTACAATAACTTTTGCCATTTTTAGGATGTGAAAATTCATTTTATGGCCTAGTAATTACATCAATAAATACTCTTGAATCATTAACAGTTCCTTTCTAACTAGTATACACAAATGTGAACATTATATCAAAAGAGCATACACACATACACACACACACACACACAAAAAATATTTTGGGCAACTTGAATCTTTCTATCTCTATATGATGTTTACTTACATACTGAAGCCTGTGCAGAAATGTGAGTTCCATCAATAGCACCAATACATTTCTATAAGATTTGAATATATTATTTTATATACTAAACTAATTTGTCATTTTTTTTTAAAAAATGAATAAACAACTTATAAAATTATTTACCTTAAAATACGAAAAAAAAAATTTGGATTGTTTGTAATCTCTTGTGGTGTGTAACCTCGATTTATTGGGCGTATACTGTGCGAGGCTAATCCACATAATGCTTCAATAGACGATGGAACTGTCTATATATCGTGTTCTTTGCACGTTAAAAAATTTTAGCTATTACGCGCATAGTAACACATTGAGCTAAAATATATAAGCACATTGCCACAACCTATTATGTACCAACATGTCTATCATTCTCTAACAAATTTAAATGTTCAAAAGCATTGTATAATCGAATAAATACTTCTCCATCCATACGAAACAAGTTATAAATTCTATCAGGATGACCATTTAATAAATCCTGAACGAATATAGACGAATATAAACAAGTATAAAATTTATTGAAATGTCATCCTGAACGAATTCAAAACCTGATAATGTTCTTGTATAGCATGGTTTCTTGTGAACACGTTTATACTCGTCAAGCAATCTTATAATAATGGCCACTTCCAATACTTCATGTTCCATATCTAAACTATCTGAACTACTCATTTTATTTGTTCTGCTAAAAAAAATATAATTTAATAGAAATTAAATCAAATCCACGATCAAATCCAATATATACTAGATAAATAATAGAAATACAAATCAAACAATAAGTCCTGAATTTGATTACATTCATAAACTATCAATTTCAAAAAATTAAAATACATCTCAATTAAATCAAACCCACACACAAATCCAATATAAGCTAAAGAAATAATGGAAACGCAAACCCTATAATAAGTCAATAATTTGATTATAGTCATAAACTACCAAGTTTAAAAAAATCAAGTACAACTTAATGCCACCTACAAATAAGTCCAATACAAAGAAAACAGAAAAAAAAAATAAAAAAGAAGAAGAAGAATTAATATCCAACAAACCATATAATAAATAATTCAACAACAATTTATTGAAAAATTAACATCTTTTAAACAAACTTTATAAACTAGCTAACCATATTCTTTTCCTTCCCTTGCTCATACTAAGAAAAGCTTTTCTTCATTCAATGTTAGGAATAACCTTATCCATGAATTTTTTAAATGTATTTTCATCAACATTACCCAAACTCTCTGTAGCATCAATATACTCTTAAATTGACCACATTTCACCAACAGTGGTAGAAGACTCAATACTCTTCGATTTTTTCCTCTCAAATCTAGCATTCATGACTTTACTAGCCCTTTAAAAGTAATTGTCCATACTATTATATATTTTATTGTCACGGTTATTTGGAGTAACTAATCAACGAGATCTTTTTTCTTTTCTACATCTAGAAAGAGGCTCCATAAAATTAGTAACATCATCATCATCATCAACATCAATGTCAATATGCACACCACTATTAATGAAATTATCCTTTAATTCACGATCTTCATCTGAATTAAATGGAATTTAGCTTAAGGAAAAGTGTAGTTACCCTGTAGCTATAGTAGTGTTAAATATTTCTCCTAAGATTTGATAATGCTTTAGGCCTTTTTTACGATATGGCTTCACTTCAGGTACTCTTTACATTAAAAACATATATAATCATATAATATAATTCATAATACTAAAACTAAAAAATTTATAACACATCGAGTTTTTACCTTAATATAGTCAACCTAAACAATTTCTGAAGTTGTAACGGTATTCGATATAGGATCTCAACTAAATCTAGTATGAGCTATTAAATTAGAAAATTCATGATGTTTTTTTACGCAATCTATTAAATTTTCACTTAACTTGCCCTATGTTGAATCTTTTTTTGGTTTGGTTAAATAATTCGTCACTTATAGATGACCAAATCTTCTTAGTAAAAGTTGAGGTCTATAAATCACAATTTTTCACATGATCATACAGTAAACGAATGAATGCAGTCTCATTCCTTGCAGACCATTCAGCCTTATCATCAACATCAACATCTTGTGGGTCCATGTCTTTCTATTAATCAAAACAAAAAATTTTAATAATAAATAAATAAACAAAATATATTAAAAATATAAAATATATTATCATATTCATTTAACCTTAAAATTTTATTCCTCTTTTTCTTTTGTTAGTGTATTCTCTATAGTCATCAGTTCACACGACGTTAGCAATTTATTAATGTCGTCAGGAAGTAGTACAAACACAAGAAATAAACTTTTTCAAAACACAATAGCCGGCTAGGAGAATTTATATCAACTATAAGTCTCTTAAACAAGCAACTGCACAACATTTTGTACACCGTCCATAAAGGGATTACTAACAATCTCAGTTGTGCAATCAATGTATAGCAATTGGCTCAAAGCGATAGTATATAACATCAATGTATTACTTCCAGTGCCTTCAAAGGAAGAAGAAAATATCATATTTGAAATGCATATTATTAAGTCATCAATAAAGGTGCCGCCTTGTCTTATAATTTTAGTATTATCAATCATTCATCATTGATAAACTGTGTAAACAATCAACAATTTAAAGCTTGGAAATCATGGATCAATTCTTAAATTTGTGATGATGGGAGAATCTCACTTAGATATTTTTTGTATTAAAGCGTAGTCTTTAGTAAATATCAGTGGAGTTGAAGAAAAAGAAAAATGTGTTATGTATACAAGAATCTAACACTCCAACCATACAAAGAATAGTATGCACTTCATTGCCTAATGATGTAAAGGAAACAACAACAAGGGGAAAATTCAAGCAGTAAATGAAATTATCACAAATAGACTTTCCTAAATGCAAACTGTACGTGACAATTTAAGTATTTAGATCTATGATTTATAAACAAGCTTCGAACACCATCACATGAAACATGTGATAAACAACCCAATTGAAAAATTGTCATCTGCAGATAATATAGCATGACCAAATACGTTAGAATAAAATTACAAATCTCATATCTACTTATGACCTGAAATCATAATGCATGGCAAGCATCAATAAAATGAGAATCATATGCAACCATTTCAACTGTTAAATAGATCACCAAAAGTAAATAAATAAATACCAGAAGTACGACCCCCTAAATCAATAAAACCGTTAGAAACAAACACTGATTAGTAGCATTTTCTGCTTCTTTTGCATTTAAAATTATTAAAACTAAACTTAATGAACCTGAACAAATGACAAATCTCAAAAACATGAACAATTTACAAGATATCCATATATTAAGAAGTACACAACTTGCCGCAACAAATTCAATGATGAATTCAAAGTAAAATCGTTGCCCTAAAACAGGGCTAATCATCTTGCAGCATTGGTCAAACATGGCATCATTAACCAAACTCAGATTATTAATTCCAAGGTGTTTCCCGTTGAAAGATAGAAATATATCAAATAAAAACCAAATAAATTAACAAAAAAGGGAATACATATTCGTATACAATGTTCATCTGGTTTGTAAGATCGTCATTCCTATACAGAAAAACATATATACAGATACAAGATATATATCAAAAATGTATAAGATCCCCCAAAATTATGAATAACCTGACCACAAAATTAAAACTCACAAGGCTTAGATCTCTTACAATTAGATTCTCCACCCAAAACATAAATTAGAAAGAGATCAATATCAATACATCATACCCTGTATGAGAGAAAATTAAAAATAAAACCCACATCAAAAAAACAAAAAAAATACAAACACACAAACAACATAAAAAAATACAAAAAATTCAAACACGCAAAATAAACTTAATTTGAGAGCAGTGAAAGCTAGGGTTTTTGAAAGAGTGTAAGAACTGAGAACGAAACTCAAGCAAAAATTTTAGACACATAAAATAAACTTAATTTGGGAGAAATCTAGGTCAAGTAGAAATTTTACCTCTATTTCTTCTTTATGTCTCTTTCTTTTACTTATCTATTTTTTCATTGCACGCTGAGACAAAGCTTCGAGGAGAGAGTAACAACACTCATAATTTGATTTGGGTGAGAGAGAAGAAGAAATCAAAGAAAAGAAGAAGAAATCCAAAGATAAAAGAACAAATTTGACGGAAGAGAAAATTGAGAGAGAGAAGGGGAAAAAGAGAACAGAGAAGAAGAAAAGAGAACGGTGAGAGTGTTTGATTTAGGTGAAGAAGTAGGGGCAAGGTAAAATTTTATTTAATGCTTTGAAAATCTCTTTAATGCTTATGCTATCTTGATTTGAAAGTAGTTGTGCATTTCTATTAATGGTTTATGTTTAAGATGTATTTACCTAATTTTTGGCGTGATCTAAAATATGCTTTAGATTAACAAGGTACCCTGTAATCGAACTGAAACCAAAAAATAGGGTATCCTATTAAATAATGTAGGTTCTGATTTTAAAATTTTAAAATCAAATTTATTTAAGGTAAGTTTCGGTTCCGAGTGAAACCAAAACCGTAACTTGTTTTACTCACCCCTAACATAAACAAAAGAAAAATGGTGCAATTAAATGTCTTTGTGCTTTCCCAATGCATGAACAAAAGAAAAGAGATGCAAATGAAATATTTACCCAGTGCATGAACAAACCAAAAGTGGTACAAATGAATAATTTTGTGCACAAGTCATGAACAAAAACAAATTATTTATAAACTATCATTATGTCGCTCATTTATGCATAATATATTACTTGCAAAGTCATTATATGATAATATTAAAGAACTAACAGAACATTCACTTTGAAATTTTATTTGCCAAGGTTATTTCATAAACCATGAAGCATTCATTTTATGATTTTATGAATATAACCCATCATTGTTTAAGTGACAGAGCAATAAAAAGTTGCAAAATCTTGCAAAGACTATAAGAATCAAATGACTTGCCATCCGAATGTTATTTATGTTTTGTAGAGAAAATATTAGTCAACTTATTAGTTTAGTGAAAGTTACACAGATGACTAAGATAATTGTTAACAAAAAAAACAGAAATCAAGGGGAATATTTGCATATTCTCATTAGAAGAAGCAAATACTCATGACTAAAAAGAAGGAAGCAAAACATTCCAAACTTAACTTCTCTAATCAAAGAGAACCTCAAATACTTCGAAGAGTTACAATCAGAAGGAAAAGAATTACCATTGGTAGGTAACTTCTATTTGAAATCAAAGTAAAAAAATATTATGATAGGTTTCAAACTTGTTCAAAATGTTGTCAAAATGAAAATGGAAAATGAATGAACCGAAATTAACGTGTTTGCTTAGATCATAATCCTCTCCTGATCATTTTTATCCTTGACTTTTAAGAAGATATTAACACATATCATAATTAATAATAAATGGTTTAGAATGTATTTTAGTAAAATTTACAAATTAATTTTACATTTTACGATATAAATTGAAAATACTAAAATAAAATTTAAATTATTTATTATTAATTATATCACATATCAACATCTGCTAAAGCCAATAATTTAAAAAAAAAAAAAACTAAGACAGAATCCTGATCCATTTTGCTTAGGGCGAGAACAGACCACAGTACACAAAAAAAAAATATAAATTCTTCTCCCTCTACTATCCCACATGTCTACTTATATTTATAGTTATCCTAGGAACTAAAACATCAAAACTGAAGTAACTATCTTAATACAGAAAGTAAAAAAACTCAACTAGCGAAATTAATTGTCATCTTATTTGTAGCTAAGGACTAGCTCATATTTTATCCTTTGAGCACGTGCAAACATGCAGCAACTAATTGCTAAAATAACATAGATTTGGCCTTCTATTATGCTCGTCTATCATCCATTCCCCCTTCAACACTAACCTTGTCCTCAAGGTTGGCAATAAGAAACCTGGTCTTCTACTCATTATACTCTTATCACGTTGTAACAAAGTCGGGCAAAGATCTCCAAAGAACCAAAACCTTCTCCACTAACTTACCGGCACGTTTAACCTAACGAAATTCCTTAATTGCAGCTAGTTCCTAATTAAGTTGTCCATCATTTGCTATTAGTTGAATTCTTGAAAGAACCTTGCTAGTGTTACCCAGTTGTTTCTTTAGAAGCGAAACATGAAAAAGGGCATGGACTATAACTGAAGATAAGTCTAGCTAATAAGCTACTTTCCTGACACGTTGAACAATTTTGTTTGGTCCAAAATATTTTTTAGAAAGCTTTCGGCAAGCTCAACGAAAGCTAATTGGTGGCGATAAGGTGGTAACTTGAGGAAGACCCACTCACTAATTTCGTAAGTGATATCCCACCTCTTCTTGTCAGCTTGCTGCTTCATACAATTTTGTGATTTTTTGAAATTATTCTTGAGCTCTTTAAGGAAATAATCTCGTTGTACCAAAGAACAATCTACTTCATCTACAGCTGAAGTTTATTATATGTAACGCACAATGTTGGGTGGGGAATTTGAATAGAGCTTGAAATGAAGTCATTCTGGCAGCCACATGGATTGTGGTGTTATACCACAACTTAGCCCAAGCAAAATTGGATTCCCATGAATGAGGATATTGGATGCAAAGGCATTGTAAATATTGTTCTATAAACAATTCACCACCTCCGTTTGGTCGAGGATGGTAAGCTGAACTCATGTTAAGTTTTGTTCTTTGCAACCTGAAAAATTCTAGCCAGAAGTTGCTTAGGAAAATTGGATCTTGATCGCTTACCATAGTTCTTGGCATACCATGCAGTGGAGCCATGCTTTCTATAAACACTTCAACTACTTTTTTTGCAATGTAAGGGTGTGCCAAGGATAGAAAATGAGGTACTTTGTGAAGCGATCAACTATTACCAATATAATGCTACTTTTCATGACGTTGAGAGGCATTCCACAAAATCCAAAGAGATATCATCCCACACTTGTAATAGTATAAGAATAGGTTAGAGAAGTCCTAATAGAGTTTGGGCCTCGTGTTTGTTTTGTTGACAAACTTGGCATTCTACTATGTAGCGTTCCACCTTATTCTTCATTGATTCCCAATAAAAAGATTGAAATAATCTTTTGTAGGTTCTTAGTGCTCTTGAATGCCCTCCAAATTTAGAGTTATGAAACTCCTCCATTATCATTTCCTTCAGTTTTGACATTGGAGAAATGAGAACTTGACCTTTGTAATATAGAATTCCTCCTCGTAGTCGATAATTTTGCATGTTAAGCTTATTATTTTGCACGTTAGCTGCCTTTGCCTGTAAATATGGCTCTTGAGTGTTAGCAACTCGAGTTTCTTTCGATAAACCAAAAAATGGCTGAGTGATGGAATTGAGTTTTGGAGCAAGGGTTCGATGTGAAAGCCCATCAGCAGCTGCACTCTCATGTCCAGGGTGATACAAGATATCATAATCATAGCCCATGAGTTTTGTGACCCATTTTTGTTGCTTTGGGATATTGCTCGCTAGTCTAGAAAATGCTTGAGACTTTTTTGGTCAATTTGGAAACGGTGGCCTAATACATACGGTCTCCAAGTCTTCACAGTTTCTAAGATAACTAACATTTCTTTAGCATAGGTCGACCACCTTTTTTCTTGGACCCCAGGCCTTGCTCATGTTAGCAACCCTTTTTGTGACAATATCGCCCTAATGCCTTGAGTTGAAGCATCAGCCTCAACCACGAATAATTCTGAAAAATTTGGATAGCCAATATCGAAATACTTGTCATAGCAATTTTAAGCTTTAGAAAAGCTTTCTTGACTTGCGACGACCATAAGAACTCCCCTTTGCAAAGTAACATGGTCAATGAGGCAACGATTATTCTGCAGTTCTATATGAACTTATGATAATAGCCAGTGAGACCAAGGAATCCTTGCAACTCCGTGACGCAATATGACCAAGATATTCTATAGTTTGTTGCCCAAATGAACAATTTGATGGTTTTAGATAAAATTGATGATTCTCAAGAATCTCCAAGGTTCTATCAATTTGGTAAAATATTGCTCCCAAGTAAGACTATATATTAAAATATCATAAAAAAATACCAAAATATATTGGCAAGGTTACCTCTGAAAAATGTTATTGAAAGCCGCCTAAAATGTTGATGGTGCATTGTACAATCCAAAAGGCTTTATGAGATGAAACCACCATTGTAAGTTCGAAAAGCTATTTGGTGAACATCATCTAGATGAATGCAAATTTAATGATACCCAGCTCGAAGGTGTAGTTTAATGAAAAGATTGGCGTTGTTGAGCTCGTCTAACATGTTATCCACAGTAAGAATTAGAAATCGGTCTTTAACCATTACCTCATTAGGAGCACGATAATCGATACAAAGCCTCCGTGTCCCATCTTTTTTTTAACAATGGAGAAGAGAAATGACTTTGGCTTTTCCGAATAATACCCGTGGATAACATATCTCTGCAACTTACTTTTTTGTTTCATTTACTTGATAATAAGCATAATGGTAAGGACAAACATTAACCGGTGGAACACCTTCTTTAAGAATAATCTTATGCGCAAAATTCACATTCTAGAGGCACACTATTTGAATCTTCAAATAAAGTATAATAGTTGTCAAGCATTAACCTTAGCTTTGGTCGTAGCTCTTATTGCCAAGTGAAAAGTGAATAAGCTTGTTCCTTTACACTTATAACAAATGGTGTGTTGTTTGATAACACATATTTGACTGTATTATTTTAAATGGATTGGATTGAGCTGGATTGGACTGGATTACAATGGATAAAATGAAATTTTGTACTATATTTGATAGAGCACGTTCTGCACTATATTATAAGTTAACACGTGCTGGTCTAATGACGTATTAGACTGTATTAATATTTAATTTTTTAAAATAATACAAATACTAATATATAATAAATAGAAAAGAATATATATATTCTTTGAATTTATATTATGCTATATTATATTATTTATATTTATATATAATATAATATAATATAAATTATATAATATTTAATAATAATTTATTTATAAAATAAATATAATATAAATGTAGAACTCATAACCCTGATATTATTTAAGCACATTAGATTTGCATTCAGATATGTCTACGACATATTATTATAGTTGTAAGAGAAATTAACCGAGTTACGTATGCTTAGTTGACATGAAAATTGAGGCATAGGATGTAGTATATTTATTTATGTGATGATTATTATTTTCATAATTTTAAATATGTTTTATAGTATATTAAGTGTTAAAATTTTAGAAAATGTCATAAAATAATTTTATAAAGATATTTTTGCAAATTTGAAGAATGTAATATTCATGAAGTGTAGAATTGGAATTTTATTTTTGGATAAGGATATAATTAAGTTGGTTATGTACTAGATATATATATATATATATATATATTAGGCCCAATTTAATTAGTTAAGCCCAAGCCTAAAAATCCTTTTTTTTTTCTACAATTCTCTACAAAATCTCAACCATCCATTTGTTTTAATCTCGCCCATCCATTTTTCTTCATTTAGGCCATGATTTTAGAGATTAAATAAGGATGAATCTTAGCCATTCATTTATTTTAAATGGTAGGCATGAAGCTTGACTATTGGATTAAAAGAATCAATTCTAGCCATCCATTTTATTTAAGTGTAAATAGAAAATAAAGAACTAATTCAAATTCCAATTTAATTCATACATCTACGTAAGAGAAAGGAAGAAAAGAAAGATAAGGGAGGAAAGGAAGAAAAGAGGAAAAAAAAAGGAAGAAAAAAAAAAAGAAGAAGGAAGAATTGTAAGTCTTGCTATCCATGTGTTTTATTTTAATTTTGTGTGTGTGTGTGTATAGAAATATTGGAGACTTAGTTGTGAAATGTAAAGTTTTAGTTTAGAAATAGGGATTTGAATTGAATAAATTATATGTGTATGATGTAGGTGTAGAAATTATAGTAAGAATGTTGTATTATACTTAAAAAATAAAATTGTTGTAATAGTATGAAATCTAGGGTAAGGTATTATTATTATGAGAAAATATTGATTCATGTATGGTTAATTTAAAATTAGAAATAAATAAATATTGATTATAGTTAAATGAAGTTGTTGAAAATTGGTAATTTTGCAGTAGGATTTCGAATTATATATAGAGATTGTTATAATGTATATTTATATGGTTTGAATGAAATTGAAATGAGAAATGGTTATAAGTTTATGTATAAAGTGGTTATAGAAAGATATTAAATGACATGAAATGATAAGGTTATTAGATTATACATGAAATGCAATTATAGGTATTAATACTTTGAATAATTGAAATTGGTAAGCTATAGATTGATATAATTATGTTTAAGGTTTTGTAATAAGAAAGCGATATACTTTCGATGAATTAAATGAGATGAAGAATAGATGCCTCGATGAACGTCAACTAAGAGCTTATGCATTGCATACATTGCATTCATTGCATCAAGGTCACATAATTAGATAAAAGCAGTGTATTAATATTCTATGTGTGAAGAAATGGTATTTAGGTGTTAACACTACAGAGAGGAATACTGCTCAACGAGGGGATTAGATCTGAATACAATTACCCTTCTACGAACTGTGAGTAGATGGATGTGTTTTCAAAGTTTTTCAATAAAATAATTTAAATTTTTAACTGTTCTATGAATATAAGATTTATGATTGCTTTATAAATATGAAATATAATATGTTTGGAGTAAAAGTAAGTTTAGAAAATGTGTTTGAATACTTTTGAAATATTTTTTATGGATAGATAATTTATGATAAATCGGTTTCGTGTTGATATTTGATGAAATTTATGAAAGATGATTTACGTAATTTCATCATTTGAGATTTATGATTTAAATGCTCGATATGAGTGCCTCTGTGCACAGATGTTTCCGCGCTTACTAGAGAAATGGGTAAAGGAGATGATACATATTTTCGCCCTTATTAGAGAAAAGTGTAAGGAGAAGTTACATATTTCTGCTTTTACCATTTGTCTAGGGTAAAAGAAAAGTTACTACTATATAAGTTGGTATTTGACACCGCACCTCTTATCCAGGCTAACGTTAACGAGTGGACTTAATAAATTTTTATTCTATATAACGATGTCAAATAACTCGTTAATGGGTCTCAATATGTTAACTAGCTGTGTAAAACCTATTCTTCGAACATAAGAGTAAAATAGTCATTGTAATGATTTTCATTTTCACACATGCATTGTTCATGACTAGTTGACATATTAACAAGGCTTAGGTAATTTAAGTCAACACATGAAATGAGTATAATGAGTATTGAGTAATTGGGATTTAACATATATTAGATAAATATAATAGTTCTATGGAATAATAGGTCTCAGCTTAAAATTTTTTGAGTTTTTAGAGTAGGTTGATTGAGTATTGATGGTTCTGAACTCATAAAAATGCAGAACTGGTCGATCGGATGCCAGAGCCAGTCGACGGGTAGAATGGTGTTTGGGCCAAAGTGGAATCGGTCAACCGACAGCATGGAAAATGCGGAATCGGTTGACCGAATGAGAGAACCGGGCGACCGGTAGTAGGGTAAATGGAACCAATTGAATGGATGTTGGAACTAGTTAACCAACAAAACCTATTAGGGGTAAGAAATGGAGTCGGTCAACCAGATTGGGGAACTGGTCGACCATACGATAGAAATTTGGGTATTTTCAAATATTTTTAAAGGCATTTTGGTCTTTTTACGCTAGTACTTCTAGCTAAGTTACAAGAGTTAAAAGTTCAGTTACAAAAGTTACATGATAAATGGTTTATTCGACCTAGCACTTCTACTTAGGGTGTGCTAATTTTTTTAGTTAAGAAAAAATATGGTAATTTAATATTGTGTGGGGATTACAAATAACTTAATTGAGTAATTGTGAAAAATAAATATTTGTTACCAAGAATAGGTGACATGTTTGGTTAGTTGCACGGTTTTTAGATACTTCTCAAATATTGACATTCGATCTAGTTACCACTAGTTATGGGTTAAAGATATAAATATTCCAAAGATTGCATTCTGTAATAGATATGGACATTTTGAGTTTGCAGTGATACCATTTGGATTAACAAATGTTCTTAGCACATTTATGGATTTTATGCATAGAATTTTCCATCTTTACCTTGATCATTTTGTGGTGGTATTTTTAAATGATATTCTAATATACTCTAAAGGAAATGAGGAGCATGAGCAATACTTACACACCACTTTACAAGTATTGAGGGAGCATCGATTGTATGCAAAACGAAGTAAATGTAAATTCTGGTTGGCTGAAGTCAAGTTTCTTAGGCATATGGTGTTTCAAGAAAGTATTTCTATTAATCCTATTAAAGTAGAGGCAGTGTTAAACTGGAATAGACTGAAGAGTGTAACTGAGTCAGAAGTTTTATAGACTTAGCAAGATATTACGATAGATTTATAAAGGATTTCTCTTGAATAGTGGCATCTTTAACTCATTTGACTAGAAAATGGGTGAAGTTTGAATGTAATGATGAATGTGAGCAAATATTTGTGGAATTGCAGTAATGTTTAACTTCAGTTATGGTTTTAATAATTCCTAAGCGTAGCGAGGATATGTAGTTGGTTGTATTCATGCAAACTTAAAATTCAGAAGCATAATTACCCTGCGCATGATTTAGAGCTTGCTGCCATTGTATTTGCTTTAAAATTATGGAGGCATTACTTGTATGGTAAGAGATTTGAGATGTTTTTGAATCACAAAAGTATTCGATATTT
>JAXCLQ010001556.1:0-12801 GCA_035584115.1 Cedrela odorata
AAATTTAGTCAAGTTAAGCTTAGAAACCCAATTCACCCCCCCTCTTGGGTTGCATATTAATATTTCAGATATGGCCTGGTCAATGGGAGTATATGTGTCAATATATGATATGGCCGAGTCACCGAGAGTATAAGTAACACTACGTAACATGAGCAAAATGAAGAAAATATTTATTTTGATTGAACATTTTTCTTAGTTTACCGGATTTTGAAATATGATTTGATATGTGAAAAAAAAAATGAATGAATATGCTTTTATAAATAAGTATCTATATGATATAATGTTTTGAATTTATATATATTTTAAGATATCTTATAAACTCATAATTATGAAATAAGAATAGTTTTGAAATGTTGAATATGAAATTTTCGAAAATGGCCTTACACATATTTATATATGTACTTTTGAAAAATTATTATGAGAAAGTAAATCATTAATTATTATGAATGTTATTACTTACTGAGTTGATGACTCACCTCACGTTATTTTTTTTCTTATTTATTTATTTATTTTTTTATAGATTAAGTTCCTTATAGTAGTAAATGTTTAGCAAAAATAAAGAATTTCATGGGACTTATTCTAATATTTTGATAAATAATTTTAATTTGTTTTAAATTTTATAAATTTTCTTTAAATAAGATTATGGATATTGGAACTCTTAAAGTTTAATTATTTAGAAAAAATAAATTTGTATTAGATTTAAATTATTTAAATAAAAATTAACATAATTTAATTAAGTTATTTATAATAAAAAATAAAATTTTAAATTATATAAAATATTGACACCTTAATTTGATATAATTTTCATACGTCAAATTTTTTTGGGTGTTACAGTTGTAGATAAAGAAAAATAAACTAACATAAATGAACTTCAAATAACCTTCATTGACGAAAGTTGTCATTCAACAGTGAGGTAAGATCAATACAAAATAATTTGTAAGGTAGTTTTCTTCAGCTATCATCTTCTTTCCACATCTCAACCCAATTCTGCTTAGCTTCTTCAAATCCAAGTAATGAACCTTTCTTCTCAGCATCCCAGCTGCTAGAAAGTGGCCCATAAGCAATTCCAACAGCAGACATCCCAAAAGTTAAGAAAATTGTCAGAAATGGAAGCCAAAGAGGAACATCAAAAAGCTGCTTTTCCTTCGCCACACCAAGAAAATACAGTAATGCTATTCCAGTAGCCAAAGGAACACCAAAAGAGACGAGAATTCTCACTATTATTCTCTCCAACACCACCTGGGGAAGATGATCGTCGTCCTTGTTATTGTTGTTGTTGCCAGAAGCGCTTTCTTTTATGCTAGCTGGTGTGCTTCTGGACCCAAAGCCTTTTGCATTGGCATGAAGTTTCCATGTTCTTCTGGGATAATTTGTTAGGTTTTGCTGGGTTTTGAGATTGATAAAAGTGCTTCCTGGATTCCATACAGAATGGTTTGGGAAAAGCAGGGGTGGCTTTTGTGAAGAAAGTAGAGTTCTCATAAGTGCTTCCTAAGCTATTAACTTTTCTCTTGAGACCATAAATGCCTGTAACTGTTACTATAGTTCTTATCTGAAACAAATGTGTGGTCATGCCTTTTTTCCCAAAGATATTTTTGCTTTTATCTTAAGATATTTTCTTCAAGATTTTTTAAATTCTATCTTCTGCAGAATGCAATGGACCAGATGTTTTTTTTTTATCTCTTCCCTTTTTGTCCGTTCCCTTTTTAAGAAAATAAATAATACTACGAAGGACCAAGTACATAATGATAATATGCTGACTCTAAACTAGTCTAATGGAGAGAAATGCCATCCATATATGTTGAAGGAGATGAACATTTGGGGACTAAATTGCAATTGAAGGATTCAATATTACTCATTTGAAAGTTTTATTCTATTCATTTTGCAGATATATTTCTCACATACATCTCAAATCAAAGAGGACAATGTTTATGGAACTCCTGGCCTTCTCAGTTTCTCATATGATTTTCTTGAAACCTGCTTCAAAAATGAAACCAGCAAAATATATCTCATTTAGATGCATGTTATATTACTATACACATAAAATTGTCCAACTTATAGTCTCAGAAGATACATGTTGTAGTATTTCAAGTTACCCGTTGTGATGATGGTGAGTGGCTAGCATTTTCTGCAAGTGTAGCTGGAGAATTTGGCGTAGATTTTCCCGGAGATGAAGATAGAGTTGGTCTGATAAATGGAGATTGAATGTATGGTGAAACTGGAGAACGTAGTACAGGAGTATCATTACATGAAGATAGTGGAGTCTGATCATGATATGAAGGGAGTGGGGATGCCATTGGAGTTTTTCTTAGACGAGAAATGAATGCTGCTCCAGGAGACGAAGATCTTTGTGAGTCTTGCATATTGATTTTAATCCTGCAAAAGAGAGAGTTTTAGTTAGCTTAAAACTAATCTGGAAAGTGATGACAGATCAACTGAATCTGGAGAAATGAAAATGGCTATTACCTGTTGTGGACATCAACATATTCATCAGTCTCATCCAGTATCTCCTCCTACAAAAACAGAATTGAAGCATCAGGAATCTACGTTTTCCATTGCTCAAACATGGGTTTCAGCTATTAATTAAAATATTAACCTGTAGCAGTTCCTCCATAACATCCTCCAGGGTGATGATTCCAATGACCTCTTCATCAAAATTGGGAAGAGACTCCAATTCTTTCTTAGAAATATTATCATCTTGTCGTTCCCATTTCTTCAAGCACAGTTGCAAATTATTACCTAACTCCATGGCACTCATTACTGTTGAACTCTGGATATCAGTGTCACTAGAAATCACAGAGGGTGAATTTATGTACATATTGAACTGCTCATTTTGACCAACTCCTGGAAATATTATATTGTGCCATAAACTTAGATTCCACACAAAGATTACATGCGTATGGCAAAAGCAAATGTCAATTGTATTGTTCTGGGTTATTTTACCTTTTATCTCTGATTGTCTCTGCTTCAAATTTGAATTAATGTTCATCTTGAACATGCTAGTCTTTGCTTTTGCACTTTCTGCTGTATCCTTATTAGCTTCATTCTTATACTTAACGACAACAGCCATATGGCTGTGACCCTTCTGAAATTGATTCAGTATATCATAGAGAGGTAACTGATCATGCACCCTACAACGGATTTTGAAAATCATTTAACATAATTATAAAGGAAACCATCCACTCAATCAAACAGATGTACGGAAGCTGTGAAAAAAATTCTGTAGAAACCAAAATTCAACCAGTGAATGTTATACCTAGGAATACTCCTGATAGTAAGATCTCTGATGGGAATTTCATCTTCGGGACTATACTTGATCAGATTTTTTACCTATGAAATTAATGATCTTGAGAGTTAGACAGGTACATGTTTACATGGAGTACAAACTTACAAAAGAAATTTGGCATGTTCCGTGCATAATTTGGTCTCCAATACCACTGAAAACAGTTCTAAAGTGGACAAGAAACATGACTGCTGATTATTGCAGCAATGAGAGGGAGGATACCAGTAGAAGTAAAATTTTCTTCTCTTACAGATAAGGCTCAGAGTCTGATATTTATCTGTAACGAATATGCTTGTTTCTTCAAAAATCAAAACAAAACCATACATCAGGTATAGTTCAGCTATCTTACCAAAATAAGACCAATAATATTTGTTGGGGTCCCTGAGTAGATAGGCACACGACTATGTCCTTTGCTTATTATTAATCCCATAGTTTTCCTAAGATGCAATTAAAACTATGAGTTTGACAATAAGATGCAAATCTATGAAAATACTAAGCAGAGATGCAAAAGAAAGTGAGGCTGGCCATACTCATCCAGTCTAGAATTTATATCAAGTGAAAATATTCTAGAAATAGGAGACATAGCATCTTTGACTGTCTTTTGTGTCATGTCCAAAGCTCCAGTGATAATTGTTGTTTCATCATGTGTCAACTCTCCACCTTTCCCTGCCTATCAATTAATACAAGGATATCAAGATATGTATCACTTTGTGCTAGTGAATCGGTGGACTCTTAGATTAGAACCAACCTCATTCCCATGCATGTCTACCAAGGTTTTAAGCTCTGCACGTCGCAGAAGTGCAGAATGTCTTTTTCCAAGGAGCCAATCCAGCAGCTGCCTCAAGAGGAAGCCCAGAAGTATGTTGAGAAACAAGTTTTATTGCCCTTCTTCGATAGGCATCAACCCTTAAGTTATTCCCTCAGTAAGTACTTGTTCAGGTTTAAATGTTCATTTTTAATCTCTCTCTCTCTCTCTCTCACACACACACACACACACACACACATCTTAGCATAGAATGAAGCTAAATACCTTGCTAATTGGATAAGCAACTGGGAAGAGAACTATTACGATCAATCGAACTAGAACAGACAGTTTTGCACCAACACTCAGTCCATATCTAGAGCACACAGCTTGAGGGATAATCTGAAAAGAAAAGGAAATAAATATCAATTCTAGTCATCAACAAAACAAACAAAATTTTGCAGTAAATTGGCAGTTCAAGAATACTCTACCTCACCAAAAGCTAGTATGAGGGTGACTGATATCAAAACAGCACCCCAAGCTGGAAGAAGTGCATCCAGGAAAATTGGCAGGGCCTTAGAGAGAACAGAATTCAGAATTATTAATTGAACTTTAGTTGAAGGATTGGTATAACTTAAATGCTAAAAACAATACCTCCATTGCCAGGGCATTGCCTATGAGAAGGGTACACAAGAGTAGATGCTGATTCTTAACAATGGGCAGAATCTTCACTGCCATACAAGAAATTTTAAAATGATCGCCTGTGTTTGATGAATGCTTCAGAAGATGAAAACTAATACTGACCTGCATTTTTGCGGTCTTGGGGCTGACCAGCTTTCATGAGTACCTCAAGATCGACAAGGCTGAGGGACATGAGTCCTAGAGTAAGGCCTGACATGAGGCCGGCAAAAGACACAAGAGCAACAGATATGACTAAATACACCCAGAACATAGGCTCACAACAAGGCACATCATTCGCTGCCATTGTTAATCAACTGAAGTTTGACAAGAGAAGAGAATGATAACAGAAGAAAAGACTGAGTGAAGTGAGCTTAACTATGGAGGTTTAGTTTAAATAGGAAGTGATATTCAATGGACACACGGTAATGATTTCTGCTTTTGGATAAAGTAAAACGAGAAACGGAAAAATGACACCGACTGCGACGTCATTAGACACAAAACCCAACTGCCAAGAATATAACAAATAATATAAAAAGCTTACATAGATACACTAATGGTCTATGACCTTCCTGGAAAGCAGTCATGACATTTTAATAATAATAATAATAAGATTATGATGGAAAGATGACTCTCAATCTCAAAGTTACAAATCACATATTTATTTGATAATTAATGTTAGGTAATTATGAATTAAAAGTCACCACATCGATCTCCTGCAAACGAACTTAAAATGTAGTAAAACCCAAAAAGTTGAAGCATTATTTTTCAGAATATCAAAGTTCAAAATCCACCTAGCTAGAGTTCTTATTATGCTTTTAGTTGTGAAATGCACCAAGTCCCAATGAAAACCTACAGGTTGTCATGGTTATCCAGAACTCATCATCATTTGATATTGCTATGTTAGCATAAAAAGTGAAGAAAAGAATAATGTGCATGGAGCAGGTAAAGAGGAACTCCACACACACAATCAATAATCTGACACCTGATTGATGAATTAATTAAATTATTGCAGCAAGTGAAGTGGCAAGAACACTTCCTGCAATTTCATAGACAAAATTATTTGATATATCCTTGAAAACATAGAGCCATTCCATACCTTACCTCTTAAGAGTGCCAAAAGCCCGATTTAGGAAGATGATGCCTTGGACTGCAAAAGCCAAAAGAAACAACATGAACAGTTGAGAAATTATGATGTAGGACATCTTCAAATGAGAATAATTTGAACTCCAAATTTCTACCAGTAATATATTCTAAACTCGATGAACTTTTCTTAACCAATTGATGCGTGACCCTAACTGAGCACAACAAGCTCCAAATGGGAGCAACAATGTTCTACACAACAAAATTTATGTTATTTATAGAGATATTTTATCCAATTACTTTTGCTTTTGTCAAATTAGTTCATAACTGCCTATCCATGCTGAAAATTTTGATTATGGCAGAAAAGTTGCACAGCAGAGAATCTCTATAAACAGTTGCTACAGACAGGACAGGAGCAAACTTATCTGCTCAGATCGTGATTTGTTTAGTGGTTGAAAACCTGTTCAATAAACAATTGCTGCTGCTGCTGCATTTGCATATTAAAATAGCAATAATTGGCAGCCGAATTGAGAGTTAGAGATTATTAATGTAAAAATGAAACTTCTAAGAAACTTCCTGCGCCTGAAGGAAGCATACGTCGTTTTGTATAAATGATGTGAACTTTTTGTTTACTTAAACCGTACGCACTACGCACCTTGTCAGCATTTGTAGTAAAGTTAGGTACAAAATTCTTTCTCATAAGCCAATTAGAAATGAATGTGTAATGTGTATGATGGATTTATGAAAGAGACCAACTAAAAATTACTGATAGAAGGATGTGATTGAGTATTTTTCAAACGTTAGGGGTAAAATTATTAATTTTATTTTGTTCAAGGACACAGATGTGACTCCTTAATCCAAATATTTTAGTTCAACATTGGTTTAAGATTTCCCTCCAAAGTCGTGGTAGTTTTGTCACTTAATCGATGACGAAATTCCAGAACATGTAGAGACCTCACTCTCTTGCTTCAATGTATTCTTGCTTCTTTTTCTTTCTTTCATAGCAGATGCCGAGAATATTAAGCAAATGTAAAAATGGAGCAGCAACATCAAGCAAATGTAAAAGTGGAGCAGCAATATCAAGCAAGTATTTTTGTTCTTTTGTATATTGATGAAACTTAATTATTAGAGTATATTTTCTCACAAACTAGAGTTTAATTTCAGCATGCTGGCTGTTAAATTTTCTGATTGTTTGTGTAGATTAGGGTCACAGTTACAATAGTTCTAAGTGAAGGATACAAGAAACAAATTCCTGTTAACTGTTTTATGGTTCTGTTTAGAACCAGATCAGCGAGCTCTGGACAAGGATCAAATTTTGTTAGTTTCAATTGCGGACATTTCAAATACCCATAGGAAGATAGACAATAAATTTTTAATGCAAATGGAAGCCACCAAATATTATAGCTAAAGCATTGGGAGATTTAGACACGGCAATCACTTACGCACTTCACTGTCGTATAAACAGAACCCATATTTATGCTCACTTTCTTACACTTTGATGATGTGTTGCTTCCTGGGTTCCTCATGCCATCTGTAGTCGATTTGGAGTTGAATAAAAGAGTCAATCCTGAAAAAAAATGGAAATGAAATGGTTGATCTCTTGATATCAGTCACCCTGGAAGCATTATTTGACGAATATTCCATTGAGGGAACTGAAGATTGGATGGTAGAACTTGATTTCTGTACAGAAGGTATGGTGTTCTAGTTGGTTCTAGTTGTTTCAAGTATGTAGTCTCTCCTATGTGAGCTTTATCTTAAGCTTGACTTGTAACATCCTAAATTCGGGAATCTTAAATTCGGAAATATTACTGACAGATAATAGAATTACTTTCTAAGCCTTACACAATCTATCTATTTAGATATTTACTACTATATGTATGTCTATAAATATTAATATTCGTATGAAATACAAGGGGTATCATACCCACCCACAAAATAAATACAATTCTTTAATTTTACAAACTCTGATATATCAAATTACATTTATAACTTGAGCGTTTGGATTCGGAATGTGAATCTGCAAGAAGCGGTAGAAACTAAAACATAATAGAGTGTATCGTTAGAAACTTAGGTCTAGATATGTTGTCAATTTAGCACAGTATGAGTTTAAAGTCACTCGTTGTACAGAAACGTCATTTAAAAGTGCATAACTTGAGTAATCGAATCCAAAATCCGAATCAGTAAAGTGCGGTAGAGTGTACATGCATTTATTTATTTATTCATCTAAAGATGATCATAAAACCTAACATAAGTAATGTCTTATAGATCGCCGATCGGAACACTGGTGACGCTCTTAAGTACGATTTGGTTGAATTCCAATAGGTGAGTGACTTAACTTTGTTTTACAATAGTTCTGGACTTACATTACTTGGTTTTAAGGAACCCTTTTAGATTTGATACGAATACTGAGGTCGTTGAGTTGAATTTAAATCTTGACAGAAATCGAATAAGTTGCAATTTTCGGTAAGCCAAGTTTTAGTGAAAATAATTAGGAGTACTTATTGATTATAAAGTTTGGATGACTACAGTATTGTATGTATATGGTTTTAAATTATGGAATTACTGTGATTTATGAATTTCTTTTGAGTTCAGGATCATAGATAAGGATTATGGAAATATTTATTTCTTTTAGTGTTGTGAATGTTTTGAGATACGTTGAGCTTAGGAATTGTGACTTTGGATTGTGATATCTAAAATTGGATATTGAGAATGGGATGATGATAGTACATAATGTTTTATTCTATTAGATTAAAAGATGATTATAAAGTTGTCACTACCTTGATGTTGAATGTATGGGATAAAGATACAAGTATGTTCCTTACTGTTGTGAATGAGATAAAAGAAACATTTATTTCTTTTAGTGTTGTGAATGTTTTGAGATACGTTGAGGCTAGGAATTGTGACTTTGGATTGTGATATCTGAAATTGGATATTAAGAATGGGATGATGACAGTACATAATGTTTTATTCTATTAGATTAAAAAATGAATATAAAGTCGTCACTACTTTGATGTTGAATGTATGGTATAAAGACAGAAGTATGTTCCTTACTGAATTCAGACGTAGTTTCAGTAAATTTGATAATTATTATAGTTATTGAAAATTATTTTTGAAAATGTTGAAAAGGCTAGGATATTGTGAACCCGTGAATTGTGATTTGATTTTTACGATAAATACTCAATAAACTTATGAATATTAAGAATAGTAAGAATGTTGTCGAGGATTGTCGATCTTGTGTTGAATTAAGGTAAATTTACAGATTGTGATTTAAGTAAGGACACGTGAGAAAGAAATATTGAGATTGATGGTTGAGTGAGTGGGTGTTTGTTTGTGTATAGGTATGTATATATGCATGTGTTTATATGAGAAGAATACTGAAAATGCATATAAATTTAACATTGAGAATATATGTGAATTAATATCAAGAATATATATGAAACCAATACTGAAAAACGAATATGAAATCAACTGATTGATATGCTTTCAATATGAATTGAAATGATTGCATAAAATTATCATGATATGTTGTAATTTTATGTTAGAAAGAATGATTGTGTTGTATAATTGAGAATGACTATAAATGAAAACGGTTGGTTATTGTTTGTGGATATTGTGTTGTAATATGAAATGATGGGCCGGAAGCCCCTGTGGGAAACATCATATTCCCGATGAGGGGTATGTCTTCGGCATTGATACGAATTGAATGTCTTGAGCTTGTGAAATTGTTGTGTGTACTGTGATTGGGATTTGAAAACAAGGGTACGGCGATATGTAACGCTTCTGATGATTGAGTTGTGACAGGGGGATGACGATATTTAACGCTCCTGGTAATTGAATTATGGCTTGAGGAGTGGCGAAATGTAACGCTCCAAGGGTACCTGCAGGTTATTCCTGTGTATTAGGGAGATGGCGATACGTAACGCCCCTAATTACTGGTATTCACTTGATGTTTGAGAGGACGGAGATACGTAACACTTTTAAACACCGGTATATTGTGTAATGATTGTTGTATGCGACTATGAAGAACATTTTCTTTCAAATGCATAGAACTGTTATATATTGATTGCTGTGTTTGAGACATTGAAGAACGTTTCTCTTTAAATGCATGGAACTATTATACATACCTATATTTCATATAATTATACAAGTGATGATACGGTAAAGATATATATATATATATATATACAATGATATTTATTTTTAGCATTCACTCATTGAGTCTTTCAAGACTCACCATTCAGCCTTCAGGTTTTGCAGGTATAGATTTTTAGTGAAATATTTTAGTGTTGTGAAGACATGGACGAAAGAGAGGATACGCATTGCAGTCACTAGGGTGTTGTGGTCCATCATGTGTATAGTATCTAATGTGTTTAGTTAAGTGTAAATGTAATATGATGTATCAGAGTTTGTAAAATTAAAAAATTATATTTATGTTGTGAGTGAGCATGATGCCCCTTTGTATTATATACGAATATTAGTATTTATAGACATACATATAAAGTATTGTATATGAAGTATTGTAAATGTCTAAATAAATAGATTATGTAAGGTGTAGAATGATATAGAGTGATTCTATTACCTACCGGTAACATTTTTAAATTTGAAATATTACATGACTACTCATGAATGGACAAACATTATGAACTATTGAGCACTGTATTTAGTTTTAAGATGAGCTAACTTGTTAAAGGTCAATTATTCTTCTACTAATTCTCATATGCAGAAAAGTTCTCTCATTTAATTATTCGATTACCAAAGACTGCTTTCAAGGACAACTGACATGCAAGTGCATTTGTTGCTGAGGTATGTGTTAGTGAATGAGTAATTGTTTGTTTCTAATTCTTTGACTTCCATCCAAAGATGGCTTTTGCAACTTCTTTGTTTTCAGCTTATTATTCATTTTAGAATATTGACTCTTTGGGATTATTTTAGTTACTAACATTAGTATAATGCTTTTATGGTATATACAAAGTATACTGTCTAGTTCGCCTCTAGCCTCTTCTCTTTAGCATTAAGAAGAGAAATCTGCTTAGTTCCTAGAACATTCTTTTTCTCCTTTTGTAGAAATATCTACTGTTGTCCTTTTGTGTTCACATATTATCATATATGTGCTCGGATAAAAAGTGCAAGAGTGAGGGAGGGAAACTTCGAAAAATTGTTTGTGAAAAAGGATTCAAGCTCTACCGAATCTCTGGGCCAAATTTTTGTGGACACTGCTGTCTATTCTAGAAATCGTTGCTTCTTGTTAGCTCTATCTTCAAAGATTGGGAATAAATCTATCCTTTTACCCACTGGGCATTTCAAATGTAAGGACATAGTATGATACTCATCTACATATGATTTTCTATTTTTATTAGTTAGCAATTGATTTTTTCTTTTTCTTGAATTATTATGGAAATAAGTGCAGGAGCTCTAGGGATGCTTCTTTTGTCTTGCAACCTTCAAACAAAAATGTTTCATGATTTCTCCACAAGTGAAGCACAATAATATATTTAGTGAAATTCACTCACTAAGTTTTGGATGAACACTAGAGGTATTGCATGCAGAGTTGTTGACCAGGATCTTTATCACCATCCTTGTCTCAGATGGAGAAGTGGTTTTTTCGAATGACATGTTTCTTTGGCATTTGGCATGCAAAAGTTAAATATATATCACTAATAACAGAGTGAAGAAGACATGTTCATGGCTTCCTTGATCTGCAATATGGATACTGGCTGTGAGAAACTTTTAAAATGCAAAATGGGGTTAGATTGTGTTAAGACCCTACTCTTTGATACAGAGGTAACTTTGGACTCTGCATTAGTTTCACTGTTGAGATACCAAGTCGTGTGGATAAACTATGGATCAAAATGCAAATATATTCACCAGTGAAATTCTTTTCCAATGCAACTTCATAATAATTTGGGAAAATATTGTCGTGTTTCTCAAGAATTTGCATTGAGTACTTGCTCAAGTGATGCTTCAACAATGTACATCATGGGAAACTCACCATTCCCAGCTTTGGACAAATTTGTATAATTTGGGAAAATATTACCGTGCTTCTCAAGAATTTGCATTTAGTGCTTGCTCAAGTGATGCTTCAACAATGTACTTCATGGGAAAGTCACCATTCCCAGCTTTGGACAAATTTGTAGAATGTATTGCTTCCATTGGAAATGTATCTGGTACTGTCATGTCAATCTCGTGTATTTACATTGAGCAACTTATTTGGGCATGTTGAAAACTTAAGAAATCGACACCCTAACTCTCTTTTGGTGGGCTTCTTTTTTGTGCTGAATTTCTATTTTTTATGGTAGATATTTGATCCATAGGTTAGCTCAAATTACCCGGTTAAGTATACTCTTAGGTGGAACCGTAGAGGTTGGGTTCACCGCATCAATTTTTCAAATTTTGTAATTTGTAGATGTTTGTGGCAATCTTTCTTGGTTAGTTGTGCTATGCTTTATTGGAGAAATAGCATTCAGGTCGATTTGAGCTTCAATTGATCTTTTATGTTATTGATTCGAGAGGAAACCAACACAGACAAAGTGTCGCCATTTTCTATTCTCTGTTCTCCCCTTAACAGTGTTGTCAAAAAATAGTATTAAGTACCAGATACGTTGTCACTCTTGTCATTCCTCAATTCTTGACCTTGCTGATAATTTGCAGAAATATTGGTGACGTGAGATGTAACATTCTCCTCCTTAGAGTATGAGTCTAAACTCGCTAACGATATGGAATATGATATTCTTTTTTCATAAAAAATATTTCATTGACAACTTGACTCTGATATCAAATATAACAGTTCGAATCTAACAATCGAGTAAATATTATCTATTTTGGATATACAGTCCAGGTTTACTTTTGATATTTTCAACTCAAAATGCGTTTATTAAATTAGAAGAACTCAAATTATATAATTTATAGTCCAGACTCGTCTGCAAACTCATCTGCCAACGACGTGGAATGAAATGTGATAGATACTGTAAGTGAATTGGTGGATGACAGCACAAAAGCAATCATGGTAAATCTTTTTTTT
>JAXCLQ010001556.1:12901-42228 GCA_035584115.1 Cedrela odorata
TGGAATGAAATGTGATAGATACTGTAAGTGAATTGGTGGATGACAGCACAAAAGCAATCATGGTAAATCTTTTTTTTTTTTGCATCAATTAGTTGTAAACAGATCTCTTACCATTTTTCCAATTTACCCTTGTTATTAATTATAACTGATTATACTTTCTTTTCGTGCAAATAATCCTCACCTCTGCCACTACATGTCATGATACAACATTTCATAAACCCTAGTCTGACCACTTTTAATATCAACAAGATATTTGAAATATCATTTAATTAAAAGATTTAAACTTGCCTAGCACTTCCACTTATTTTGTGTATAAGGTGAGAGGCTGATAAGAACTGACATTTTGTTGGTACAGTGATGTATGTTGTTGATCTACAGAGGGCTGTCTATTATCAGAAATGCCATGATCCAGATTGCAGTGGTACAGGACCATTGGATCTTTCATCAATTTATAAAGTTTGATATCTTTTAAATATGTGTATGATCTATTTGAAATTAATTTTATCGATGGCACCAGGTTAACGATCTCCACTTCGTCCAATGCCAATGGACACCATCCCTGAACTTCCGTTTTCCTCTGACTTGGGACAGATGGAGCATCATGGAAGTTTTTCATATACTAACACCGAATACCAATTTGTTAGAAATTATGAGGAGCAGGATTTGCTTTACGATGATGAACATGATACAGAGAGCTGTGCTAAAGATCCATGGTAGATCGAAGCCGTTAAAGTTGTTGATGATATTGAAAATAAGCAGAAAACATGGGAGCTCAGCAACGTGGTTTGTTTACTTAAACATATTACTTCTTCTGTTGCCACTTTAATTCATCTCAACTCAATGGCCAATTCATATAAATTATAAGTGTTTTGTGTAGGAGTATAAGCCACAACCATGAGTTCTCTGATTCAGTATCCAGATAGGACAAACAATTCAAGTATTATCACCTTAAATGAGGCTGAAAAGTTACACTTCCTAGAGCTTCACGTGATCTTGAATAATGGAACCCGTCCAGTTGTATTCGTGTCTGAAATTAAGTTCGATAATCTCTTTCCTATGTTACAAACAGGCGAACAGTGATGACGAAGATGACAGCTGGTGTATGACTGTGGAACAGAGAGCGTCCCAGGCTGAACTAATGCTTCTGCTAACTTTTTCTATTGAAGGAATAAGGATAAAGAGAAGTCCCTTGATGGCTTCTTGGGAATACTTGGTGATGAGTAGAATGCCCAACTGCTCAAGCTACAAGCCTCGTTGGGGTTCTGCGGAAATTAATTTCCCGAAGGAGTAATGATTTGTATACAGCATCGCAGCAATATCTGCAAACAAATGTCAGATGGTAAAATGGTTTTACAAGCTGAACAAGTCAATTGAACTTGCACATGTTCAGCTAGTAGAAATGGCTGGTGACCATGAAATTTTAATGTATCTCAGTTGCCTTTCGTTGTGTGCCTTGACATTCACTTTTCACAAGCCAGAGCTGGAATAGGTTGTATATATATATATATGTTAATTGTACTAATTGTACCATATCAATTCTTTGGTCACAATCTTACCATTGGCAGTTGACTGCTTGCCAGGTGAACGGAAGAACTGTTTGTATAAGAGATGGGGAATGTCTTTTTGCCGTCTGGAAATTGGTTTTGAAAATTGGGACGTACTTAAACCGTTTCACCATCCTTCTCTCTTCTTCTCATGCCGTCCTGGTCCTCTTCCCCATATCTTCCCTACATTGGCGTCTAGCTTGTAACCACCTTCCCGCAGAACTCCGCGATCAACTTACCTGGAATTCACGCAAGCTGCGTGCTCCTCAGCTCGACTACCGGGCAAACTTTGGCATCTATGGATGGCCAGAAATGACAGCGAAGTCCTTGTTATGATTGGTGCTGGTGCAGGTGCTTTGAGCACCCCATTTGATCAAGGCCCATTTAGCAGCAGGACCCAGTTTGAATAAAGTAATCATCTGGAACAGAACGATCCAAAATGCCAGGGATTTGGCTGAGCATTTGAGAAAGTGTGTTGATTATAGTGGGGTGTGTTTTGAGGGCAAGGAGAAATTGGAAGAAATTATTGAATTGGGTGAAATTGTGAGTTGTGCAACTAATTCCGAGATGCCATTGGTTAGAGGTGAGAAATTAAAAGCCGGAGCTTATTCAATGTGAGAATGTGATGATGAAGCCCTAAGGAGAGGAAGACTAATTGTTGATAATGATGCTGTATTGGTCGAAGCAGGGGAATTGGTTGGTGCTTTTGAGAGAGGAATGATTAAGGAGGAGGATATTGTGGGGAATTTGGTGGAGTTAATTGATGGGAAGAAGGTAGGAAGGAGAGATTCTCAGGAGATTACTGTGTTCAAATCGGTTGGTTCTGGTGTTGTGGATATGCTTGCAGCTCAATTGATGGATGAAATTTACATGAATGAAAGTGGTAGATTAATTGGCGTAATCCATATTTGATAATGTCAAAGTTGTGCTCGTTCATATAACACTTAATTCTTGCTTTAATGATTTTATGACTGCCTCTGATTTGCAATATTGTATACTGAACAAGAGCACATAAATTCAATAAACATACAATCAGAACTTTCATCTCGCATGAGAGATGAAAATCTAAAACACTCTCCAAATAGTACAAATATTCAATAATATTATGTTATTTGTAAACTCATTGTAACTAAACTACCAATTTGTGTGATAGTTCATGATAAAATTTGTTGAATTGTTATACAAATGATGTGATACAACGAAGGAATTCTGCTATTCTTGATTCTCCCAACTCAAGTTAATGGGACGCTGGATGAAATGCATTATGTAAATACATTCATTACAAAAGAAAAACTAGAAAAAAGAATGGATTCTAATTATACTAGCACTGAATAAAATACACAATATGACAGGTGCAAGAATTTTTTTTCCTTTCCACATGCCATAATGAATCCGTAATGTACAACAAACATTTGAAAATTAAACTGGATTTAGAAATTTGATAGTATCAGCATTCATTTTGATACGTTTGCTTCTTTTTTTGCGGCTTCTGATGGATCCTGGGGAATAGTAGATCATTAAGCTGTCTCTCAGCACTATACTCTGAAGTAGCCTGTAAAGACGATTTTTTAGGCAGAATGGAAAGGCGAACATTATTGCAGTTAAAATTCGATTTCTGATATATTGTAAAATAGTTACTCCAAGAAACTTAACTGCATGATGAGTTATAGCCAGCGGTTATGAAGACTTTAACATTTAACAAATACTAAACCACTTGTAATAGCTTAGAGTTAAGAATACGAGGCACGCATGACACTACTTTGTCCAAATATAGGCATCTTAAGAAGCCCTCATAGTCTCTGTTAACACATGATTGAATGCAGATTGCAAACCAAGCAGAATATATTGAATTAAAACATAAAACTCCAGGCTGCAAGAAAACTGACATACCCGTGTATTAAATGAGAACCGCAATGTTAGGATTTGTGTTCCCGAACAAACTCTCAAGTCAAATCCAAGGGAATCTACACCAATAAGTGCTGCCTCCTGTGGTATATTTCAAAGTGAACTTGTTATTTAATATTTTATTATATCAATTAAAAAAGAAAACTCTCAAACTCACATATCTGAAAAAATTGCAGCGAAAATTTTTTGGAAGGTGGAATGGATGTTAAACAATAGTCTTTCTTTAAACTAATATCGCAAAGGCCATTTTGAATATTTGGGAAAAAAACAAAAAATCCAATCAACATCTTCAAATGAATCACAATTGCAAACAAATTGCTATATAATTTGAAACAGTGTTATTACATTCAACAATGGTATAGACATCCTTCAACACAACTGATAGAATCATATATAACTCAACATGCTAAAAGCTCAAGGACAACTACCATTCAAATATTTGCAAAAATAATAAATCCATAAGCCCAATTGGTTCAGAAACCTAAATGGCAAGTTCTAATGCTTTACCTCTACTTGAATACCCTTAGATCTCCAACAGAGAGATTTGAGGGCTTGAGCAGTCTTTTCTCCATCAGCTTTCAGACGAGATATGATGTCTGCCGCTGAGTGTGCAATAGCATCAGGTTGAGCTTTTCTGAAGTCTTCTACATCAACAACAGCCTATGAAGAAGCAGAATCAAACAATTAGTCAAAGTAGGCATATTACTAAATGAGAATGCAACAGCTAGTATTATGGAAAAACATCACACAAAGCAGCAAGGAGCAATGATCTCTCGTTTAGTAATTTCATGTCCATTTATCCACTAGATCTTACTAATAATACCTTATCCTCGAGTACAACAAATTAAACGACTGTGAGCGGGGGGAAAAACTCTCCAATACCGACTTTAGAGAATAGACAACACTGTCAAAACTTATTTTAATTAACAAAATGTCAAATTACCCAGCCGTAAGATTATGGTAAGTACACAGAACAAGGAAGCAGCCTTCCTAGAACAGAAAGTCTTTGTTAGAATTAACAGCTTTAAAATAGAAAATCCGAACCATCAACTAGCTGATAAACAAATATCTAATCTGATCCAAACAAATATGTGATACTTCAAACGTGTTGAAGGTAACATGTTTTAATGTAAAACAGAAGTTAACAAACCATCACCAGACATTTCAATGTGCCTACAAGTACAGAAACATTTTAATACCTGGTGTGCATGAGCCAAAATCAGCTGAATTTTAATCATCTCCAACTTGTAAAATGAAGTCCTGTTAATTGGCATATCATCCTTCTTCGACTCCTCTGCACAGAATGAACCATCTCTGGATGACTCTGATTCATGTCTGTGACCATTGATTATATGAAGATTTTCTTGTTTGTTTTCTACAGCATTTCCACTAGTATCAGCATCACGGGACTGATTGCTTGATATATGCTTCTGGATGTCAGAGTGTTCTTCAATTAAGGCAGGCCTTAAAAGGCCTTGGATAGCTAGTCCAGCTGGAGGCTGCTCCATCCAATCTACAGGATCATCTGAAGCAACCTATTCATAAAAGAATGAAAACAGAAGAAAAGCTTACCTAATACATTAAACGTAATAAATCATGAATTTGGTTCTAATTATAAGAAGCTGATGTTACAAGTATGATAAATGCAATCATGGAAAACAAATGAATTTGAGGTCACCTTCCCAAAATCATATTCATTTGCTCCATCAAGAAACCAAAGTATTAGAATGGATAATTACCTCAGCAAGCTTTTTTGCAAAATACATTGGATGAGAAGAACGCATGGTCTCCAATTTTGCCCAGTCCTCAACCGTCTCATCTTCATCTTCCTCCTCTTCGAGAACGTTAACCCAATCCTACAAGTAAGATTTTTACATATTATGAACAATATTACAATTATTCTTGAAAAGCTAAATCCATGCACCAAAATCATATCTAAAAGGGAAGAGAAGAAAAACACACCTCATCATCCTCATCCTTGTCCTCCTCGTCATCCTCAACATCACTGTCTTCATCATCAATTTCATCAATTCCAAAATCAATATCTGATGGATCTGATAATTCCATTTCCTTGAGCATTTCCGCAGTATCAAAACCTATTATCACTTGCTGCATTGAATATAAACCCTGTAAGCCTTGAAAAACCAACAAACAAGGATATTATGATGCACCTTCCTAGTACATCAGAGTGAAAAAGCATGTTCTTCTAGAAGTATTTAAACAAACTATTATTAAGTTTCTGAACAGTGTTTAAATAAGGACAGAAGTGTACCAATTAAAACCAGAAAGAAGAATTTTCTCTTATAAAATTACTATTTTCCTTACAAGGCCAGACATGAATAATTCAGCTGTTTGTGTTAAAAATCAAACTTTGAGATCACCCAAACATCACCTTATGATTTTCATATTAGTGTTTCTACTCTACATGACTGCATGTCATCTGCAGGCAAGTTTGCAAGGAGAACAAAATCCATACCACAAAGTTATTTTCTGAAGTTAGGCTTTGTAAAATGTCCTCCTCATTCTTCACTTGAAAGTATATATCTGTAGTACGTCAGATTCACACAAACAATTCAGTTCAACAGATGAGGAAGCAAAGAGCAAATTGATAGAAGTAAACCTGGGAAAGACGAACTTCATTTATCAGACTTACTTCCATGTTCATCTGTCACATAATGCAAGTCCGGCCAGATAATATTTTTATGAATTCCATCATTGATAAAATCTGTAAACATCAGCGTCGCCTTACTGTTCACCTGAACATGATACACTACAGGCAACATTAGCTATGCAAACTAAATAATTTAAACAGTAAGGCATTCACAAGAACTAAAAGTTTCCAGAGGTTTATTTTAAATGCATTTTATTGAGAGAATCAAAGAAGATAAGAGTACTGAAGCACTAAACCTAAGTCCTAATGACTTTTTTTCCTCTGACTTAAGGAGACATATCTCCAGATATGACAGAATAAAAGAAACAATAGACAACACCATCTAGTTAGGGATTCAGTCTTAAATGAGCTGAATTAACTTATTAAAATACCCATTTATATTTTTGGTGGATACAAATTCAACTTTCAAACATCTGTCTACAGCATATAGTAATCTATCTTAAAATGTCCTCAATAAGTATTCTGCTTGAGGTTTAAACATGATCTATCAAGGTAGAACAATAAACTTTGGATAAAACATTAGTTATGAATCACCATAAAACATTAGTTATGAATCATCCTCGATTAAGCTCTTAAGATTAGGTACACACCTTCTTAATGTTGACATGTTCATGTTCACTAGGTGTAATTTTCAACATCATCACCATCAGCTTTAATCTAAATACAGAGAGGTTATTAATTCAATATTGTTTAATCAATAAGACTTGGCTCCAATAGTTTTGACGATTTGGAGATGTGAAGGATCACACATTCATGCATATTATAAGTCATTCATATCGAGGGAGCTACCATTTTCAAGAAGTGAGTTCAATATAATACCTCAATAATGGTCCTAGTAGTTTCTGCAGCTGTAAGTCTAGCATCCACACCATTCTCTAATGTTGACTCTGCAATGTCCTCAGACGGATGGTACCGCGTCCTCCCATTCTTCTTTACAGGATCGGACGCTGATGCTTGAATCCTGTTCTTCATAAGATTGCTCCTTCTTATCAAGGAATTACCATTGAATCTTCGAAATTTATTCCTGCAAGTTAATCTTAGCATTCATAACTTGCTTTCTTAACTCTACAACTGTTGCAAGAAATGCAGCAAGTTCAACCATTATAAGACTCAAAGTTAGATTTCATGTCGCTTTGATTGATATCTAAATACAAATCGATGCTTTCTTCGTACATTTGATGAGCAATTAAATGAAGTATTACAACTAAGGAAACAAAATAAAGCTAAAATAAATCATTACCAAGGTATGTCGCAGCAGCCGAAGTAAAAAAGCCGGCGAGAGGTGATGTTGACACCAGTAACATCCTCCGCGTTGCAGATAGAGCGGTTATCTACAATCGAAAATGCAGAACAAATTCAAAATGTCAGGCACGCACTGTTTGGT
This sequence comes from Cedrela odorata, assembly GCA_035584115.1. Classification (NCBI taxonomy): domain Eukaryota; kingdom Viridiplantae; phylum Streptophyta; class Magnoliopsida; order Sapindales; family Meliaceae; genus Cedrela; species Cedrela odorata. The sequence continues at coordinate 20,406 of JAXCLQ010001556.1, forward strand.
TACAGAGAAAATGCAAGAAAAGTAAAGGTTGCTAAAGTGAAAGAAAGAGTTACGGGATAAGACCGCGGAGGAACAGAAATTTGTGCCGGCAGGAAATCGGACGGCCATGGCTGATTCGATCATCATCATCAATTTTTTTTTTAATTTTTAATTTTGTTTTTATTTCTCTATCTTTACAAAAAGGATGGTCTGATTTTTGTGAAGCACAAGCATCATCTCACTCCCAAAGGGTTAGTGCGAAGATGAGGTCCAAGGCTGAGTTCAAGTGTAACAACAACCATTTGTTTGCGCTACAATCGGGTAGAGTTACTGTCACGTGGCATAGGAGATACCGTTTTCGGCTATGTTTCAAAACGCATCGTTTGGAACCTTTCACTTCAGCCGTTCGGATGTCAGTAAAATAAAAAAAGGATTTTTTTAACTATATGGTCCAATATTTAGACCTATTTATAATTCTAGCCCACTTCAAAATTTCTTCCAACATTTGGATTTGCTTTATGAAAGCAGAACATGCTATAGAAACAGTACGCTGTTGAAGGATATACTTGTCGTACCTGGTCAGGATGCTTTGTTTGAGATATTCTTTGCCTCTCATTTCTAAAAGATTGGAACCAGTCAAGATATCCAGGAATACTAGAAGTGTTGTGGTAAGCTTCGTTGAATTGTTAGAGATACTGTATAGTTGATAAGTTAACTGTCTTTAAAAATTGTTGCATACATTGATTGTCAATGTAAAAGAAGTGAATTGCTAGACATCCATTGATGTTAAGGTTTGAATTTTCATAAATTTTGTTCACATAATTCATTTATGTTGTATGGCCTGCTATTAAATTGTCGATAATTTTCAGGTATGTGCTACAAAAGGTCCAAGGCCGAGATATCCTCGGGTATGGAAAACAAGGAGGAGAATTGGGACTGTCTCCAAGTCAGCCAAGCTTGTTACTTGTGTAAGCTCTTCTTTCTTTTATTCATTTTTCTTTTTCATGAGTCATTTCTTACTTTTATTGCTAATTGTTCGAAGTTTTTGCTGGAACTGATGAATTTAAAGATTGCCCCATTTGCCTGAATCTGAAACGTTTGGTTAATTTTCCTAGTTGGATGAACTTTCTAAGAACAATTAATGGACCTGAATTTGATGTTGTTTTGCATCTTGAGATAATACTCTTTTATGCTATGCTCACGCAGATAAAGGGATTGTCGAATGTTAAAGAGGAAATCTTCAGGTCTCTTGATTCTTTTATTGCTTGGGAATTAGAGTTTCCTCTGATTACTGTAAAGAGAGCATCGAAGACTCTTGAGAATGAAAAGGAATGGAAGAGGATAATTCAGGTACTAACAATTTGGGAACCTTTTTCTGCTTTCTTTTCATGGCTATTTGCCTAAAAGATCATAAGTAAAACAAGGAAAGTACTATGGGGTTGTTGTAGGTGACAAAATGGATGCTAAGCAAAGGTCAAGGGAGAACAATGGGAACCTATTTTACTTTACTGAATGCTTTAGCAGAGGATGGGAGACTTGATGAAGCTGAAGAACTTTGGATGAAAATATTTTCAGATAATCTTGAAAGCACGCCACGTATTTTCTTTGATAAAATGATTTCTATTTACTATACTAGGGGCATGCATGAAAAGATGTTTGAGGTAATGCTATGAAGTCTCATTCTAAAGGCTAAACTCTGTTATGTTATCCCATGTGTTTTAACTCTTTTGTTTGTGGAATATAGACTAACTATAATAGTCGGTTTTACAAGTATTCTCAACTTTAAAAGAAAATATATACATATAAAAACTCTAGCTACTAATAATGTGAGGGAATTTTCAAACTAGATAAGGTTCTCAATTAGCACACTATGTTGCCATGTCAAACTTATCCCATAATTCTACATGCTTAGTTGTTCATTGTGCTTGACTGATAATCCATTAAAGTCAGAGCTTATGATCTTCCAACTCAGTGAGCCATATTTATCAGTATTTCTTGGTTTTGGACTATATTTTTTTCAAAAAATTTCCTTAATATAAACCTACCCCATTACAAGGCTGGTGTGTGCAAGATTCAATCCTTAAGCCTCTTGTGTCACTCCTAGAGAACTTACCAGTTGAACCATATGTATGCACACTGGAGTATAATTTACTGTGCATCTGTATTTGTAATGCCTATTGTCAATCTTTCCTGGACTTCTGTTTCCTTCTAATTGACATCGCTTTTTAACATCATGAACTATATTTCATTATCTAGAATATATATTTCCATGATACCAGTTAGTTAATATTTTGCATAAACCTGTTAATAGTTTATATATTGCATATGGATTCTTTTATCTGAGTATATAACTTTCTAGTTATTTACTCTTGTAGATATTTGCCGACATGGAGGAGCTTGATATTCGACCAAATGTTGCAATTGTTACAATGATGGGAGATGTTTTCCAAAAGCTGGGTATGTTGGACAAATACAGAAAATTAAATAAGAAATACACGCCACCTAAATGGGAGTATCGATACATCAAAGGAAAGCGTGTTAGGATCCGAGGAAAGCCTAAAAATAAATGGGATGGTGCTACTGAGGGCAAGACTGGGGATGAGGAGACTGACAAAAATCTCTATGAGTCATCTGAGGAAGCTGAAGCAAATTCAAATGAATCTCTTGAGGAGGCTGAAGCAATTACAAATGAATTGTTCAAGGAACCTGAGGCAAATTCAAATGAAATCAATATTTCTTCTGAGAGCTACATGTCAAGCTAATCTGTATCATTGTCTCCTGGCAGTTGGTTAGATTTGGCTTGCTGGGATCATATTCTGGCATTTGAGCCAGAAGAAATTAGATGTTATTCATTTGGACCTCTGAGCAAACATGATATCTGAAAGTGCGATGGTCCATTTAGGGTGTATATTAAGAAAGCATGTTCGTTATACCAAACTCATCCTAGATGGTAGCAAGTGCAAAAACTGAATCACACCCCACCAACCTGCTGTATCCTTCCTGTGGATGGATGATGCAGATGCCAACGTGAAATGTATCCTTAAATTGTAATGACTTGTAGAATGACTGGTTGCCTCAACACACAAATTTTTTGGAAGAGATCAGTTAGGAAAATTGGTCTACAGTTTACACTTTGATGTGTACATCTGAGCTACAATATCCAGGGGCTATCCGTCTTGTTAAAAGGTATATTGCATTTTCCCTTCATAAGGCGATTTGCAGTCATTGCTGTGCTAATCCTACATCAAATTTACACTTTTAAGTCTTTTCCAAAGGTGACTTGACATAATCCTACCATTATGTCACTTACCGGTACCCTTCAGCCAATACTGGGCATCAACAAGAAGCAAAATAACTACATTTTTCCCAAATTTTGCCCTTTTTCCTTTTACCAGTACAAAGTAGTTAGCATGGATATATAACAAAGTTGAAGAAGAATTTTTATAAATCGAGCAACGATGACGTCAATGAATGCAGTTTCTCTAATAAATCATGCTTATTATATCATCCATTAATGGTGCCAGTTCTTGGATGCCAAAAGACGGTTCAGTATATTTTTCAAAATGGATGTTGACTTGAAACATGCGACTTCAATAGGCCACAATTGCCACTAAAATTCAGATCACGAGGGATACAAGAAAAACTGGGAGCCAAAAGAAAGAAAACTATGCATTTGAAGTATATCAAGCTAATCATGTGAATCATAAATTTCACTGAAAGGGCTAAAATGGGTTGTAAACCCATGTCTACAGTATCAAAACTACGGAGAAGGGCACAATGACTATCACTGTGGTCGCTGCAAAGTTCTTTCACCGATTTAAAAAATAAAAATAAACGGTCTATTCTTTGAATTGATAAATAGCGTTATTTGTTTCAATCCTCATCTGTGCCAGAATTATCCGATTTTGCACTATTTTTACTCACGGTGCCATTGGCTGCAGGGCCCTTCTTCTTTGTATCCTTCTCATCATCCTCATCTTCACTATACTCACTCTCATAATCATCATACTCCTCTTCTTCATCCTCCTCTTCCTCTTCAGCTCCATCCTCCACAAGGGGTCCTTCTTCAGACACAAAACCACGGGTGCCGGCCCGAGTTCGTTTCAGAATTTTAACCTTTAAGTTTGTCCTTTTGTCACAACCTATCCAGGAGTCACACAGGCAGTAACAAGTCAAATTGTAACTACCCTCAGCTGGGGCCTGGATCTTGCCCATCATCAGTCTGGAGCCACTTCGCACCTTCTCAACTGCCGCTCTAACTGCCACACTTGTCTCCTTCACAGTTGCTCCTGACCCCTCCATACCATCCTCAATCGCCTTTGAAGCTGCAGTTACAGCTGCAGCTTCATCCATGAAACTAACCTTTTGGGAAAACCACACGGTATTTGAGACGGGATCTGCCAGCAAAAACCAAAAATTTTCTTCCTTGTGGAATGGGTAGTAGGGAGCATGGGGGAGTGCGCCAATCAGGCCATTACCGCGGTTGAGAGTAACCCAAGCTTGAACCGTCACAATGTCACCCTCTTGTATTCCCTCTTCACCCTCAGTCTCGCATGTAACTTCAACTGTTACTGAAGGCATCATCTCCAGTACCATCTCAACATCCTGTACTTCTGCAGAAGAAAATCCACCTACTTGAGTAAGCAGCTCAGCGCGATCTGGAAGGGCCATGTCGCGGAGCTCCTGAAATGTTCTCACCTTCTGCAATTGAAGAAACAGGACCTCTTAACAAGAAGAATAAAGAAATGGTTCATAATACCTAGTACAGACTAATGCACCATCTTTAATATGTTCAAAACAGTATTTCTCTTTCAGTTTCAATAAGAAGGTCCACAACTACATTCGCAGCCTTAGAAGGAAAAAAAAAACTCAAACACATCTGCCCTACTCAAAACCAGTTATTTGAAATGCACGGTTAAAGGATTGAAAATCCTAAACATGGAAGGTAAAAATATTAAAATACATGAGGAAATGTAGAATGCAAGTTTTTAATTTTCTTCAGCTAAATTGTAAAGAAAGTATGGCAAGAAACTACAATAGACTGAGCAAAATACTTGGGAAGACATTTGTGAGCACAAATAAAGGCTGAAATATGTAGTGCTCATTGACAACTAGCAAAAGGCTGTATTAACAGTTACATTCCTGCCACATCCTGATTCAATATAGCATTTTATTTACTGACCTTGCGTGCTATCTTTTTTATAACAGCCTCACTAAAATGTGGCAGCTGCAAGAAGGGTGCAATGCCTTCGGTGGATCCTCCAGTTCCCTTCCTTGCACTGAGAGGTACAGCCTGCATCAAAGTCCATAAAATCATAAATATGTCATAAGCGTTTATATGACCAATTAATAGAATAGAATATAAAGAGTGGCATGCATGCTGAAATATCTTTTCCAAGAAATCTGGAATGCATAGATGAAGCTGATTTCCAAATGCTAAATTGTGTTTCAAACAAAAAGACACGGGGACCAAGGTTACAGACATGAGGCAACCACTGCAGATTAATGTCTGACAGAAACTAGCATACTGTCAAAATTAGCAAACATGTTTTTAATTGTTAACAAGAAGTTAGAAAGTACTATTTTCTACCAGGTATACTTGAAATTAAGAAACAGACAGTAAACTAAGCAGGTTTAAGATCTAAGAGTGGCTGAAGAAGGCAGGTTGAAAAAGGGAGAGGGCAACACTCTCAAGAATCTGTTAGTCTAGAACCTTAAAAATGATTAAACAGTCATATGCATTGCCTAGTATAATCATTTACCTATAAATTACTAACTAATGCATAAAATCAAAGCACGCAAGCCAATAAAAAAATAGTAAGATATCAAAGTCTTTTTTAGTATGTCAATATGGTGGGGAAAAATACAGAAGATGATTTCATTATGACAATGAGTATCTAGTGTCCCTAAATAAGAACCTGAATGATACACTGAGAAAGCTCAACAACTCCAATTGCAGGCCTAAGCCATCCATGACCCTGAGCTGTGCGTGGTATAACGGCCATCTGAGTAGAGAGATTAATGCATTAATAATATAATGATGAGTCTCAAAGCCATAATAGATAAATCTATCATCAATGTATGCTAACAGAGTTGCACACAAGAAGTATCATATATTTGAAAGTGACCAAAAGTTCAGATACCTCACATGCAAAATGAAACAATTCACTAAAGGCTTGATAAACACAGGCCAAAAAGATAAAGATAAAGACTTCACAAACAAGAACTAATACAACCAGTGTAATCAATGTACATGGGTCAAATTTATATGCATATCCAGGTTTTGCTATTTCAGGGTTTTTTTTCCAAACAAATGCATCAATCCAAAATTAATACCCCTCTCCACGCTTGTTGTGCTTTCATGCTACTTCCATAAGAAAATACGACCAACATTGTGTCGACATAAATACTTAACAAACTGATAAAGAATAATGTATATGGGAAACATTCAGTGAAGACTTGACTAATATGCTCAGAATGCATATGGAAGAATTCCCATAAAACCTTCAATGTTCAGTTAAAATGCTACCAGAATATGAACTTGACACAACTAAGTCTTAATCCTAAATAATAAGATCAACTTTATGAATGCTTTTCACCATTCTACCCTTTTAAATTAATACCCTCCATAATGTCCAACAAATATGTGAAATGATAATATGCAAGGAGGTCCCATTGGAAAAGGATAAAAATAAATAAATAAATGAGTGAATATTGCGAACTACACTCGTTTGGCGCTCTAAAGAACTGTTACTTGCATAAAAAAAGATGTGTTCTAGAACTCCAAAAAAAATCAAAGAAGATAAAATCAATTTCCTTTTCTCTCTCATGAAACTGATTTTATCAAGTAGACTCATTATAAGACTTATTCATCAAATGTCGTGACTTATGGCCATTTTATCAAAATCTTTATATACAAGAAGTCACAGACTTACAAGAGATGCCGAAATCTCAAATGCAATCCGCACAAATCTATAGAAGTCTACCATAATCCAGAACATGCAAATATTACCTTCATCAATTCTTCTAGGAGGCGAGGTGCAAGTTCTAGCACGCGTCTGAAATCACCCAGCAAAGCTGGAGATAATGCAGCTGATTCCCGAGTTAACTGAGCGTGAATCAACAACTCTGTCTGTATAGAAAAATGGTGCAGAAGCATAAGAAACTTCATAAAAGGGAAGAAAACCTACTGCAAATGCTCAATATGGCTAAATCTTGGTCCACAAAATTACCTTTACAATTGCAGGATGCTGCTTCCAAAACTTTGCCTGCTCTTGCTTAATGTTTTTTAGATCCAGATTCAATTCGCTCCTTACTGACATAAACAGCTTCTGGAGAGGTTCATCATTAGTCCTACGGACTGGAATTTCCATATATTCGGCAGCCTTGATGAAAACTTCCATTACTTTGCTGAGTAGTCAAGGAAAATTAATCAGAAAAGCAAAATAATATTATAAATTGTTTACAAAAACAAACAATGCACAATTGTAAAACATAATTGAGTGATTGATTCCTCAAAGATGGACATCACAGATGCTTCCAAACTAACCAGTATGGTGCATATACTACGCAAAGCATCAACTCACTTCAAAATCTGACATGTATATAGTTTATACGTAATTCTATCAGAAGTAGCTAAAATCAATATATGATCGTGTATTTATTCTGTAGACATCCCTTTGCACAAGTTCATAACAATACAGTTAGATATAGACTTGACTTAGAAGTTACTCTCATGCATTCTATTATCCAATTACCACGATATACACAGTGCATATACAGCGGCACTAATAAATGGTTCATATGGTAACTTAATTTATGAAGGTGAGTAATAGTGAAAAAAAATAAGGAGAAGAAGCAAATACCTGGGGGCCAAAGAAGGTTTCATGAAGTAATAGTATGTAGACAGAGTCTGATGCATGACATAATTTCCCGTATATTTTGCTGACCTTGAGAGATAAATAACAGCTATCACCAATGGCAGGAGAATACAAACTCCAACAATCCAAAGTAAAAGTATGCCACCAGATGCCCCATCAATGTCGAGCAGGAACTGAGGGAGAGCTATGCCCATTTGAAATCCCTGTATCAACAAACTTCCACATTAGTTTCAAAAGTGTTAATGCCAGATGAATTGATAAATTTTAGAAGAATATCATATGCAAATTGCCATTGGTTGTTTCCAGAAGCAAATGGAACATTGCCTGTCTACCGTCTGGATGACCATATTTTTCAAAATTCTCCCGAGATACTGGATCTGTCAGAGCTTGATAAGCCTTCGAGATGAAATCCACAAAGTAATTGTGGGCCTCTGACATATAAAATACAATAGTCAGTAGGCACGGGTTAATATTCAAATGTCACATATTTCCTGTTAACTAAAGTTCAGGAAAGCAAACACATGTAAACAGAATAACCAAAACACCTTCAACCTGGATCTGGGTTTTTATCAGGATGGTATTGTATGGAGAGTCTCCTGTATGCCTTCTTTATTTCTGAATCTGAAGCCCCAGATTCTAATCCAAGTATGCTGAATGGCTCAAAAACTTGCATCTTCATTGAAAGGAGGAGAAAATAAATAATTTAAGTATCAAAATAACATGGATATTATTAAATAGCCTAAGCATATTTACCTCGCGACTAGTACTTTTAATGTAATAAACGAGGATTATCATGATGATCCAGAGCAGCACTAGTGTCATGTTACTACATGTCGAGAAGTTTGAGATCTGTGAAAACAAATCCAAAAAGTTGCAGAAATGAATGACGTAAGTCAACCAAACTAGGCAACTCATTACATTTCAAAGAATTTGATTGAAAGATCAAAGATGGAACTCACTCGCTTAAATATAGATTTTCTGTACTTCCCTGAACGAGCACACTCAGAGCACTGGCAGTGTATGCTCTTTATTTTCTTTGAAGCAGCACGACACAACTTTAGTATTGTATAGGGAACTAAAGGCAGGGCCATTATTGTCAAAACGAAAATTGGGAACAGCTGACTATTCTCATCATTAGCAGCCATTGCGATCTTCTATCTTAAAACAACTCCAAAATTGTTACTGTTCCTGCATAAAATATTTGATTAGAACTCTTAGTTAACATATATGTAAACATGTAACCACACAATAAGTTCAACAAAGGATGGATGCCAAGAATTTTTCGAATTGCTTATACATTTTCTGATCTATTCCAACTTTTCATCTAAAAGCAAGTTCAAAATTCAACATTGTGTCAGTGAACTGAGTATTACTAGTTTATATTACTAAAACATTAAAGGAGGCCACTTTAAGAAGTGAAAACTTGACCAATCAGTGTAATATATTACTTTCATTTTTCAATTTTTTTTACATATAAACCACCAACCACAGAAAATTTATTTGTAATCATTGGTAGACTGTAACCTTTTTTTTTTCTTATAGGAAAAAAGAACTAAAGAAACTTTAATGTCAATTGAACCAATTAGATATTGATCCTATTGCAATTCCATATCATACATATTCCATTCATGTAAAATTTAATTGATTCTTGCAATATCTTATAAATGGATTTATGAGTCAAAAGTCAACCATTAGATTCAAAACTCTCAGTTACCTATATGTTACCCACATTCAAGCTTAACGAACAAGACTGAAATTTATCATGTATAAAACGATAACCATGTGCTCACAAATTCAACTACTGCAATTTGATCCTTTCTCTGTGTATTTATGAAACAAACACCATGCGCTCACAAATTCAAGTGCCCCAAAGAATTTAGCAATACAAATACATATATACATGCAAATGAGCTCAATCACTGGTTTTCTTCTTACATGCATTAAGAAATCCTTTCAGAAGAGAGGAATACAATCAAATAATACAAACGAGCCGTACAAAAAAGTTAATCAATAACTATAAACTCAATCATGCATAGCCAAGCCTACAATTAGGGCAAATTCTCATAATAAATTTCAAACCAATCAACTAAAATTCACACAACAGTTCAGCTGAAAGTATTCATCCATTATGATCATAGAAAAATCTCTGAAATTAGATTTAAAAAAATTACCTTTAAATAAAATACAACGGAAACAGATCGCGATCTGTTCCTCTAGCTCTGGTCCGTCCGATAGCGCGGAAGTAGATAGAGAAAGAGAGTGAGGGAGGGAAGGGGAGGGGAGGGAGTAGTAGTTTTCTCGGGCTTTGATTTTGAGATCCGAAATAAAACGTAAGAACAGCGCTTCAATGTCGGTTTCCAATTTTGACCTTTGCAATCACTGATATCTTGAGGTTATATTTGTCATTTAAGCTTTGCTCTCATTTTATCATTAATTTTTATTTTATAACGTTTATGGGGAAAGGGGAGAATCCACCACCAAAGGCTCTTACAAATTTGTGATATAAATTTTTTATTTATCAAATATAACACTTATCAATAATTATTTTGTATAAATATTAATATTCTTCTTAATATTATAAATATAACACTTTTCAAAGGAAATCCCGAAAAAGCACTTTTGTCAAAAGCAGATTTAGAAATAGCTACAGTGAAATTCCGAACAGAAGTTTAAATCTCCTGTTTTCTTTCAAATAAGTTCTCTTCTTCTTGTACCAATTCCTATCGCCAGGCATTAGCGATGGCTTCACCGACGGAACCAAACCATCTCCACCGAAACATATCAAGCTTCATCAACACTACAACCACTAATCTCCTCTCACTCCTCGCCCCTCACAAAACGACGCCGTTGCAAGCCCAACCGTCCACTCCCTCTTCTAGACTCTGCGTCCCATTTAAATTCGCTGACTCCTCAACTCGTTCACCCGTCGAGTCTGACTCGGTCTCCTCCAACTCGGATGTCAAGGGCGTATCGTCAGCCGAGTCCAACTCGGGGTTTCCGTCGACGGTTAGGATTGCCGGGATTAATTCTAACGGGAAGGGTGGCGGGCCCGCCTTTGTGGGCCAGGTTTTCAGCATGTGCGATCTTTCTGGGACCGGTCTTATGGCTGTCTCCACTCACTTTGATATCCCCTTCATTTCTAAAAGGTTTTTGCTTCACCTCATCTCTTATCTTACATAGTTATACTCACGTACTGCGTCTTGCAAATTGTGAAATTAATGTTGAATATTGACGTCATGAGAGCTTAATATGAAGAATTGATACATGGATAATCACTCTTTTTTATGTCGGCATATGTGAATGCTGAATATCGGGTATGTTGAGTTATTGCTGTTGATATTGCAATTTCAGACTTGTCCTTCAAATAAATGATGTAATTGAAATTTCACAATAGGAAGGAAAAAAAATCTTGCCCAGCATATTGACCAAGTGGTGACTGCCATTAACTGACACTGGGGCGAATTGGAGAGGGTTTGAAGGCCATTTTAAGATGAACTCTGTGCCCAATCTTAGATATGCTTTTTGGATTCTTGATACTCTCTAGGGTTTATGATTATTCTTTTAGATTTCTTGTGTGAGGAAAATCAGCTGCAACCTGAGTTTGATAAACTTCTGAAAAGAATTTTATATTAGTCTTTGACTGAGGAGGCAGGGCAGTTGCTCAATTTGGTTCGACTGGAAGGTAAAAAGTCGTGCCAAAGAAATGACATATATTGCAACATACAAGCAGAATATGAAAAACATGTCTTTGAATTTTGCAGTTCCTTTGGCAAACCAAAGTCAAATGGAAGGAGTAAAAGTAAAATAAAGAAAAAATATATATGTATCACATTTAGCATAAGAAATCCTTAATTACTTTGTGAATAAGGATTGAAATTAATTAAGGCATTAAGGCATTGACAAGCCCAATGGAGGGAAGGGTTCCAAGTACTTGAAAAAATTGGTTAACGACATTTGGAATTCATCTATTTGCTTTGTATAGTATATGGCCTTCCCATGCTCCATGGAACAATAATAAATATGTCATAGCTTCATTAGGCGTTATGTTTTCTTTCTGTTTTTGAAAATTTGGTTGTGTATTCTTATAATTGCTTGATATGTTCTGTTTTATTCAAAGTAATAGTTGCAGATGCTCATATAAAAAAGTCTGTTTTGATTTCCTTTCTATGAATAAAAACTTTTCTTTTCCATGTATTAGAAATAGTTGACTGATTCCTTATTGATCTATACAGGACCCCCGAGTGGCTAAAGAAGGTGTTTGCAACAATTACTAAGAGTGAGAGAAATGGTCCTGTCTTTCGCTTTTTCATGGATTTAGGTGATGCAGGTATGAGTTGGTGACAGTATAGTTGCTTCTGAAAACCAATTTTTAGTGCTATGTTGACTATTGCTGCCCAATTTGAAACTTTTCAATGTTTGGAACCAACTTCTTGTATTGGTTTTATGTAACTTGATAGAATAAATTACCCGTAAGCAGGCAATTTACATACTCAAGTGTATAATTTCACAGTTGAGTAGATTTCTCAATGGATCTAGTAGATGTTAGGTCTATCTGATATACTGATTGGGTTTTTAGTCCCCTATTATTTGGACCTTCTACATCTTGTGTGTTTCCCATCGTTCAAACTTCTTTCCAGCTGGAAAATATCTTGGATCCTGACCTATGCATGTTTTCAGTTGCATATGTTAAGCAGCTAAATATTCCAAGCGGTGTAGTGGGGGCTTGTCGTCTTGATTTGGCGTACGAGCACTTCAAGGTATTGGTCGCTTGATTGTAGTGGACACTGATTATATCTGTTTTATGTGGAGAAATATATTTTTCAGATTTATCCACACATTGTTTTAATATTCTTTATGATATGCTATGCAGGAAAAGCCTCACTTATTTCAGTTTGTCCCAAATGAGAAACAGGTAAATTACAATGGTATGCTCATGTATTTTGTTTTCTTTTTCAGTTTTTTATATAATTCGTCTTGTAATATTCTGGCATTCTTTTCTGAAAAAGAAAGCATCCTCTCTCTCAGGTCAAGGCAGCAAACAAACTTCTTAAGACAATTCCACGGAGTGGTGGAAGAAGAAGGGTTGATGGTGTTCCTGTCTTTGGTGCTCAAAATTTGGATATTGCAATAGCTACTGTCAATGGGATTAAATGGTGCGTTCTTTGGCATGTATTGTATAAAATAAACATTGCAATTTTAGTGCAATGATGGCAAACTCCTTTTTTAATATGGAGACTAGGGTTAGCAAGGGTTTTCTGGATTTTGAAATATGATTAGTAGTTCAATCTTCATCCCTATTGAGAATTGTAAGGCTGGTTGATTGGCTCTTTCTTGTCTTCGTCCTGAAAAAAGGTTTGATATGGTGATCTTTCGGAATTGAAGTCACTTTCCCTACTTAATCATTATTCATTTATGTCTTCTTCCTTCTTCTTCATCCATCTTAAAATATTCTTAAAGTTTTCTTTGTTGTATCTGATGCTTAGTCGTACCATTTCTCATAACAGGTATACTCCATACTTCTTCGATAAAAACATGCTTGATAACATTCTTGAAGAATCTGTCGATCAGCACTTTCATGCTTTAATTCAAACTCGACACATGCAGCGCCGACGTGATGTCGTTGATGACAACTTGGCAGCAGAAGTGATTGAAGAAATAGGAGACAGTATATGGGAACCTCCAGAGGTAAAAAAAAATAAAAAATAAAAAAACTGTTTTAGTTTTGGACGTTGTTTAAAGTTAAAAGGCAGAGACTGCAACAAATTGAGCTTGGGGACATAGTAATTGTTGCTTCCGTAGGTTTCCCCCTTACCATCCACACACCCCCACCCCTTTTTTCATAAAAAAAATATTTTTACCTTTCTATTTACTTTGAAAATTACAATCTTCATAGTCTTCTCAGGATTTAGGCTGACTTTTAAATTTCTGACTTTTGTGATAAGGCATTGAGTTCAGTATGTCTGTATGCTCATGTGTTCATTGAATAGTTTACAATATCTTTTGGTGCAAATAAACAAACCCGAATGTAAAGATATATTGAGAAATTGAATGTCAACTTTTGTTATGTTGTTGACTGGCAATATTATATCTACAGGTTCAAGAAGTGCTGGATGAGATTGGTCAGCCTGCAATACCTTTAAGTGTTATTTCAAAAGCTGCTGAAATCCAACTCCTTTATGCCGTTGACAAAGTACTCTTGGGTAATAGGTGGTTGCGGAAAGCTACTGGAATTCAACCAAAATTTCCTTACATGGTTGACTCGTTTGAGAGTAGGTAAGTACTATGCCACTTTTAGCAGCTTGGATTTTAAGGTGGATGGTGCATGATACATGTCTTCACTCCTTGAAGACCAGAATTTCTTGTTACGAGTTTATTACTCGTGGAGTGTGCAAAATTGACAGGTTAATTTGCCCCATAAAAAGATGCTGTTCCTATATCTATATAAGTTGATCATGCAAACTTCCATTACTCATTATTCTTTAACCATTTTTTGTACTTGACCTTGACATAATATGCAATGGAAGTGCAATTAAAAATTTATCCGAACACAGTTTGTGCACGTTCCTGAAATTTTCAATATGATTGGTGCCATTATGACAATGTTTATTCTTGCAGAAGTGCAGCTTCTTTCCTAAGAGTTTCTGAATCTACCAGTTACCTTGCCAATTCTGAAACAGATAATGGCACTTCAGACCTTAAATTGGAAGATAAGGCTCTAGACAAACATGATCAGAGACCAGGTTTTCGGTTTCCTTTTGGAGATTGGTTTAGTCACCCATGGTTAAAGCGAGAGTGTGAATCTCAAAAGGGATCTAGTAGGGCAGACAGTTCATCTATAGAATGCACAAAGCAAAACTCACAGCCAATTCCTTTTCTTCCGAAGATTACCATGGTGGGCATCTCAACAGGGGAGGCAGGGCAGATGAGCAAATCTAGTTTAAAGAAGACAATGGAGAATTTAACAAAAGAGTTGGAGCAGACAGATCAGGAAAATGCCACTGCCAGTGGCAGCAATGAGTTCAGAATTGAAGATAGGGATCCTCTGTTTGTTGCAAATGTGGGTGATTACTATTCTGGTTTGGCAAAGACAGGCTCAGCTCGGTGGATTCGTGGACGAAACAACTGAAGGAACTTTATTAACCAATACATTCTTTTGACACAAGTTACTTTAGTGAAATTATTTATGAATTCAAGATAATAATGCGAGATGTAAATTTGATAATGCATTGTTCAACAGGTCATATTTCCTCGTGTAAATGCCTGGTTGCTTGGAACCCTATTCAAGGTGGCTGCGAGGAAGTTCTGTCAGATGTAAATGGCCATTTACTGTGCTGGCCATATGACTTGTAGTTTTGAAAGTTTGGTTCTTCATAAGAGAATAGTTTTGTTTCCTAAAGAGAATAGTTTTGTTTCCTTAAGTTATGTTTGTTGGTACAATGATCAAATTCTGCAATGTACATGAATGTAAGAATAGCAAGAAGATGTGCAGTGTTTTCTGCATAAAACATTTTCCATTGACATTACACAATGTAGGAAAAATGAATGGTGGTTTTGTACTTAAGAGTAGTTTCTTTTGAATGGTTTGAAGTTTACTATGCTGGGACAGGCTTATGGAGTGTGTAGCTTTACAGTTTGAAGCGAAAGTGTTTTGAAACGGCATGTAATTATTATCCTTCGTCACAAAATTTTGGAGGCTTAGAATCTCTTTATAAGATGATATATCAAACAGTTTTTTAATGGGGGGACGATTTGTTATCCAATTCTGGAGATATAAATGGTGGTCATGGACCATCTTTGTGAACAGAATGAGTTTGGAGAATTGGAGTCTTACGGTTATTGCAAAACACTCGGTGATCACCATGGAGAACAAGAATGTATAACTACAGAGGAAACTTCTATGATACTGGGATAAATTTTTCGGTATCAATTACTCATGTAGTACGATCCATTAGATTAAAGAGAGATTTCTACCCTTGGTTTATAACTAGCAAGCTTTATTTACGTATAAATGGGACATACATTTTATGTATTTTACATTTCTCTAAATGTAAAATTTGAAATTTGGAACGAAAAAATTAAAATAATTAATATAAAAAATTTGAAATATAAAATATAAAAAACTTGAAATATAAACCATAAAATTTGAAACACATAATACAAAATACTTTAAACACCAATACAAAACTTGAAATAATTAATATAAAAATTAAAAAAAAATTAGATATATATTTACATCCGATGTATTATAACTAAACTCGTATAAAATGAACTTTCAATATCAATAACTCATGTACCATGATCCATTAGAATAAAGGAAAGGATCTCTACTCTTGTTTATTACTAACAAGCTTTATTTATGTAAAAATGAACAAATATTTATTTGAAGAAGTGTCATTAAAAATTATTATATTCTTAATTTAAAATGAGTTTTTTTTTTAATTAGAAGAGTCAATATATCATTTACTATAAACTCAAATAGAATTCAATTCAAGTTGGAGTCTCACATAGAGTAAGGTCTATGAATTTATATATGGGCGGAGTTTCTCTGCTTAATAGATTAATTTTTTGGGCTGGATATGAACTTTTATAAATGGTATCATAGTCAACCTAAGATACTATTGTAGGACTCGTGTCTTTAAAATAAGGATGGCGCCTCCATCGACTGGGGCTTTGTGTAATGAAGAAGATTGTTATGCTTTCTTCGTGTCTTTCAGATAAGGGTGACGCCTCCATCCTCTAGGGCCTTGTTTGATTGGTGGCGCTTGTTGTGTCTTCTTACTCCCATTTCGAGCTCATTGAGTTTAAGTTGGAGTCACCGATTGGTTGGTTAAGGGAAAGACTGTAGGTTTATATAAATATGGGAGAGCTCCACCACCTAATAAATTAATATTTTGGGCTGTATATGGGCTACGAGAGGACTTCCTCTAACACTAACCTTTTGTGCTCTACATGAGCTCCTACAGTCAATACGTTTCTTTTAAGATCATGAACAAATATATGCTTAGGAATACCACTACGTGTTTCCAAAACCAATCCATCACAGTAGGAACCTACATATTTGTCATATAATGTTGGCTCTCTCAGCCACAGAAGAGTATTAATTATATTTTCTCTTTCCCAAATTTTCTTTTCACAATCTTTCATCGCCCATATCTCCATTTGTGTAGTTGATGGAAAATTAATAATAGACAAGGATTTCTTCAGTTTACTCATATGATGTCGGCCGGCCAAGGTTGGAACTGCAGTCTTTTTAAATTCCTCTATTTTGAAGCAAAAGATTTTATCATCATGCTGCTCTCTTGAGAAGAATGAGCAGAAGCAGAACGAGCCATCCAGTGCATGTCTCCGTATGTAGACACTCGCTCCGACGTCAACATTACACGCCAAGAAACAAATGATCAGGAGACTATGCACCATGAATGTGTGCCTAAAGTGTAAACTTGAGTTGTGCCTGAACAGCAAACTTTGGTTAACGCTTCACCTGCCTGTCCTGACAAGTAGAATTGAAATTTATTTTGGTAAACTCATACAACCTTGTAGGTATTGGTTATATTATCAAATCCTATTCCATACTTCAGGGATGGGCTATTAAACTCCAACAGCTGTGGCAGTGGTAGCTCTAAAACTTCTCCTCTGAGAGGATTGCATTTTGAAGGTAGAGGTGAAGAAATAAACAGAGAGAAAACAAAATGAGCCGAATTGTGAATGCAAAGGAGGAGCTAAATGGTATTCAATGGCAAGCGACAGAGGGCGATGTTTGGTGACTCGAGTTCAAATCTCTTCTAATTCAATTTTTTTAATTAAGTACAGAAACGACAGCAAGCAGTCGATTTTTGTGTTCAAGAGTGCTGAGTATGTGTAAACATCATTGCTCACAATATATTCCTAATACTCCTTGTAGTTTGAAAATTTAATAATAAAAAACTTATCATTTGATTAAAGGTAGAGGTCAGACCAATGCTTGTCATGGCTTAGATTTCGACAGCACAATAACCCATAAGCGCAAACAACACAATTTTCTCTTTGTTTTGAGAAAACTAAGATTGGATATTCACTTTCCTTTATGGCATTACAGTAGTATATAAGTGGATTGAAAGACAGGTTCGACAATATACAGGCAGAATTTTAGGTTCCTCAGAAACAGCAACAGAAGCACGTACTGATTGGTGCAAATCAGAGAAAGAAAGTATGGTCGATTGTATTGTACCCGTTCTTACAGACAGATCGGAAACGCAAGAGAGATTTTACAGGCAGTCTCGGTAGGATGCCGCAGACGATATCAGTTGGAACATACTCCCTGGCCCGCCTTACAGAATTTGTAACTTCCATTCTATCGTATGAAGCAGTGGATTGTAAGCAACAATGGCTAATTCTATCGTATGAAATCAATAAGACCAGATGATAGAATTATTGTGGCATGAATTATATATTAGATAAAACAAAATAACCTGCAAACCACCCTTAATTCTTATGGTACATTAAAGAGTAAGGAGGATTTTTTCTTATGCGATCAATACATGGACTTGCCATTTATGATTTCAATGCAAATGTTCTCATAACCCAGCCGGCTTTCCTCAGGTGGTTGCACTTTCGCATATGAACTTTTGCAGCTGAATTGCTAAAAGTTCTGAGGGAAAATCGCTCTCTGTAAAACTGAAGATTCTACAGACAAGTTTATTTCCTCAGGCAAAGGATTGCATGTACCAAATCCGATTCGTCTTCAGATCAACAACAAATATATTGTTACAATAACAATGATATATTGCAAACGTGCAACATATGTAATAAGAGTTAGATATTTTTATACAATTTCTTATATCATTTATACATATCATTGAATTAATTCCAATTGGATGGTTGAGATTGCATTTCACATGTGTATTAATTATAATATATTAATTACACATGTTAGATTTTATCTCAATTATTAAGAGTGCATTGATTTAATAATAAAGAAATTAGTGTAAAAGATTGTGTAAAATCATACTTCCGATCCTATCTCATGTAATAGTGATATAACATAATTATCATATTCGTTTTTATAAATAAGTTTGTATATCTAGTAGTGATCAATTTCTTTTGATAAACAAACCAAAAAAGCACTCATGTTTATACAATTTCTTAGATTATTGAATTAATCTCAATTGAGTAGTTAAAATTGCATTTCACATGTGCATTAATTATGATATATTAATTATACAAATTATATTTAATCTCAATCATTGAGAATTTATTGATTTAATAATTGAAAAATTAATATAAAGTTAAAAAGAGTATCAATGCTGACCCATGTGATAATGATATAGCACAATTATCATATCAATTTATACGAATAAATTCATATACATAATAGTGATCAATTTCTTTTGATAAACAAACAAAAAGAACATCCTTACTTAATTCAACTCAAGATTAAAAATTTTCAGAGTCGTTGCGGCATTTTTGTTCTAATGACAACAAACCAACCAAATTACAAGTATCCGAACTAACAAAGATCTCATTCCTCCACAACTACAAAAAGGGTAAGAATGTTTTGCTTCATATATTATAATGGAGGTCCCAAAATATACAAAATCTTATTAATGGTGTGCCTCCTTTTTAAAGCTAGAAATTCTAAATGCATATATATATGTTTGTCTAGTTATTCTTATACATATTCTAAATTCCTTTCATGCAATCATCCCATTGTCTCATATATCTTGTACTTGAAGCAAAATAGAGAAGCGAACCTTCTGTCATCTTCAATATATAATGGTTTGTTTCAGTATCTTTCTCTTTGTCAAAAGATGGTAGGGGAAATGGAATATCATTACGCAAGGCTATATATGGACCATGGACCCAAATTTGAAATTCAGCATTGAACCGGGCTCACTCTAGCTTCGTTGAATTTTCTTCCAATTATGCCCCTACTACTTTTTCTAATATTTAAAAAATTAAAAATATATATATGTAAATTAATCGTTGCTCCTGCCACTTACTACATGCCATGTCGGATAGAGCTCTACATGCAAAGTACATAGGTTGTTGATCAGACATGAAGTCAGCCGTTCATGTCATACAAGTGTTAGAGAATGAGGGAGCACCATTGTATTTCTGTTCCATCACCTACCTGGTGATTTCCTTCACCCCAAATAGTTAACCTGAACGGAGAAAGGTATCGTACTGTTAACCCATATAATACAATCGAATCAACACCGTTTAAAATGCATCAAGAGCATCTATAAAGATAAGAAGCCCAAGTTCAGAGGCTCAGGATCCTTCCGTAAAAGACGGAGTATATGAGAACTGACGGAGGATATTTTCTTTGCCCTTTATGTTCTTTGTGGGGGTTACGTGGGGCCCTTCAAATCACTAAGTGATGTAGCCACGTTGATTTGATCTACGGTCAGGATCTGCCTATGGCCACGAGGTACAACGCTGTGAAGCCTTTAGTCATGGTGTGAAACGTGCCGTACAACAACTTTAGGCATTTTTGTTTTTATATTGCATTGAATTTTATTTATTTTCTCTTTGGATAAAAATGCATTAATATTGAGAGAAGGAGCGAGAGAAGTGGCTGTGGACCTGTGGGCCCGTATTCTAAGTAATACTCTGTGTACCCGCTCGGGCATAGATTATGGACAGAGTGACTTCATGTCATGTCCGTGTAGATGCAGAGCAACGTATCAGAGCTATTTTAGTATAGAACATAAGTTCACGCTCCGAATGAGAGCGTGCATTACACACCACGCGGTGGGTTTTATTTTTTAGGGTAATTATCAAACCCATCCTTGTAGTTTGTAAAATAACAAATAAACCTCGAGCTTTATAACTTATTTTAAATTTATCCCATTATATGATATTAATACCACCCAACTCCATTAAAAGAATATAAAGGTCAATACTAATGCAAAGCATTCTAAAATTCTATCTCAATAATGCATTCTAAATAATACAGTAATTATTGTGTAAATAGTTAAAATATTTTATTTATTAAATAAATATAAACTCTACTGTACGAGGGGAAGTGGAATTGGCTCCGGCATATTCCAAAGCCTCAACTAGCCCACTATCACAGAAGCTATTTGAAGCCCTTCGAAATGGAATGCAACCCAAGTGACGGACATGCCAAGACAACATGCCCAAATACACACACGTTGATATACACACATACAAAGAGCGAGTGGCATCAATTCCACCCACAACTTCACTTACAATTACCAATCAAATTTCGAGTAAAATCATTCCAAAATGCGGCGTTTTGGCTCTGGCTCTTTGATAAGTATAAGAACCATCACAGTTTCCATTGCCCATACTGCTTCCTTCCTTACCCACTTTGACAAATAATTTAAGTCAAAGAGAAAAGCGAAGTGGGCAATACCTCTCTACTCATTTAGTTGCCTCACATTTTTTTCTTATATAAATAATTGACAATTACCAAGTAATTGCACCACAAGGACAAAGTCCTCTCTCTCTTCTTACCCTGTCTAAAGTCTTTCAGTCTAATGCTTTTCAGACCACAAAGTCAGCGCCGTCCTTTGTGCTTTCTGTCTCTCTCTTTACTCTGCCCAATTGATCAACAGAAACCAGTGCAACACAAAGCTAGATTGGTTTGTTGATCATTTCTAGGTAGATTTGCCTGCTAAAATGGGTGAGAAATTGCCTGCTAAAGCAGCTGATAACTGGGATCTACACGCCGTGGTGAGGTGTTTCTCATCCGCCGTTGATACCAAAGCTACAACCACCGCAAATTTTGCGCAAGAGATCAATACTACCGATGAAAATAATAGCTGTTCAGAAAACCCTTTGTCTTTCTTGTCTACTCTGAAATTTGAAGAGGAAGATGATCCATTTTCTTTTCCCAATCTTCTACCGACAAGAAACGATGGTTTTGAAGAATTGCAAGATTCTTACAAGCCATTTTTCAACACTCCAAGCTCATCCTATTCTGTTCCTCAACAATTAAGTGACGATCCTCAGCAACA
>JAXCLQ010001556.1:42328-58163 GCA_035584115.1 Cedrela odorata
AAGACCCTTCAAAAGAGAATGGTATGTCATGTCACGGCAGAGAATCTTTCTGCTGACTTGTGGGCTTGGCGGAAATACGGTCAGAAACCCATCAAAGGTTCACCATATCCAAGGTCTGTTCTCTTTCTCCCTTCACTGTTATTCCACTATCTCTTTTCTTTGTTTTTCTAATCCGAATAAAATTTAATTGTGGGTGTTGGTTTTACTACAGAAATTACTACAGGTGCAGCAGCTCGAAAGGTTGCGCTGCGAGAAAACAAGTAGAACGTAGCAACACAGATCAAAACATATTCATCGTCAGCTACACCGGCGACCACACACACCCTCGTCCGACTCACAGAAACTCGTTGGCGGGCAGTACCCGAAACAAATTATCTAGAACTCAAAATCCTGTCGGGAAAGATTCTACGCCTCCAACCATCGCCAACCCTTCGTGCTCCTCTGATCTCTGGGCTACGTGTCACTCCCCAACGGCCTCACCAGCTCCCAAAGACGAAGAGATGAATAGTATTGAAAATAATCACAGAGAAGGAGCTGACAAGGAAAGCGAGGAGAGAGGCAGCAAGGATTTCGTGGAAGAAGACGAATATTTGGACGATCTTCTGATTCCAAACTTAGCGGCGGCGATTGATGAAGATTTCTTCAAAGGGTTGATAGAGCTTGGCACTAGAGCTGCTTCCGGCAGCGGGGGCGGCTGATAGTCACCGGAGTCACCGGAGCTGGTATAGAATAGGGTTTTTTTTTTAATTTTTTATCCGATGTAGTATTTCATACAATTTTTCTTATTGTTGGGTACATAAATGTGAAACGAAACACAGATTTTTCATTAACTTTCCTTTTGATCCTTTCGATTCGAACTCCAAGACTGATGCAAAGAAGATGGGAAGAATCCTTTTCTCCATGAACCCACAGTTTCTTTATTATTATTACTGTTGTATATTACATGGTTATCCTGTTCTTCAGATGACGATTTATATGGCATCCTATTCCTAAGCATCATGAGATTTGCCAAAGCCAATAATATGAACTGTCTATCTGCATCATGATATCAACACCCGGGATGTTGATGACAATAGTATATGATCATCATGCATGGATCAAGGGACTTCTTTACTAATCATCAATATAAATGATGTAATAGAGTGAAAACATCTAGACTTGTGATTCGGGTTATTACTTGGAGACCAGTAATGCTTTTCGATATACTAAAGTAAGGAACCTTCTTAATGCATGCTTTTACAAGATAATAATTAGCAAAACCGAACAAAATCAACTACTGTTATTATTAACAATAAGTGTGAAGTTAATTGGAGCACTTTCAACTTGATTGATAAATAACTTTCCTTTTGCGAATATGGTTTATTTTTGTCCCTCAGAACCTCCTTGATGTTCTCTTATACATGGCCTTTAATACTAGTATCCTGTGTGAGTGACCCTGAAAGCGTCGGCTTTGTCACGTGACAAAACACAAGATCCCTCCTTTTGTCTATTTCAAACAACGAAGAACTCCTTTTAAGTCAAGGGGTTGTTGGTGGTTCTCTCTTCTCACTTCTCAGGTCAAATATAGTTATTATTCTTTTTAAAGATAAGAATTGGTCAAACTTGATAATTTTATTTTTATTTTTTTAATAAAATATCTGTAAAAATATAAGTATTTTATTTCCATAAGGGAAATAAACTATCTATGCAACGTCATATCATGTAATTGTTAATTATAAAATTAAATTTGTTCACCTGGTAAGACGGTGCAGGAGTATCAATCCTCAGCTCCTATTTTGTATTTTTTTATAAATTAAATTAATTTTATATTTTATAATATAAATTTAAAATATTAAAATATAATTTAAACAATTCATTAATAATTATGTCACATATCAATATCTGCTAATAAAAAAAATCGCAAGAAAATTCTATCAAATTAAATTAAGAATCTCATATAATTAAAATGGGAGTGCAAGTTGTGTTAGCCTATTTGTTTCATTTTGGTATTTAATGAAAATGTGTGACCCATGTCTTTGTTCTTTGTTCTTTGTTCTTTGTAGCACCTCTAAAGTCGGAAATATTCAATGGATTTGCTCGATTTAAACACAATTCGAGGCACAATAATATTATATTTGTAAAATAAGAATAAAAATTTTTTATTTGAAATATGTATTACCTATTAATTAATAATTATTATGTGAAAATAATAATTAATTTTAGTATCTTATTACTAATGTGTAATTAAGCAGCAATTATCAATAAGTACTTGTTACATATATATTAATGCTTCAAATGATAATAAGTATAAACACAATATAGAATAATGGCCCATTGGGCCATTGGTAGGCTCGAATTCTGTAACCCAACGACGATATCACCTCGACCCAATACCCACCGGTTCAATGTCCATTAAACGACACCGTAATAAAGGAATCAACACTTCTTCTATTACTAGAATATTACAGAGTGACCACAGTCGATAAACACCTGCTGGGAAGAAAAAGGAAAGGAAGGACTGTTAAAGATGTTCCTGCGGGTGATCGGACGGCCATTGATGGCTAAGGTGAAACAAACGACTGGGATCGTGGGACTGGACGTGGTCCCCAATGCGAGGGAAGTTCTGATCAATCTGTATAACAAAACCCTAAAGGAGATTCAAGCTGTTCCTCCTGATGAGGGGTACCGTAAGGCTGTGGAGAGCTTCACAGGACACCGTCTCAAGGTGTGCAAAGAGGAAGAGAACTGGGAAATGATCGAGAAACGGCTCGGTTGTGGCCAGGTCGAGGAGCTGATCGAGGAGGCAGAGGACGAGCTCAAGCTCATCTCCAAAATGATCGGTTCGTACAGTCCCTTTTATGTTGATTTTTATTTAGTTTTTTCTATTCGAATATGAGAATTTTAGCTCTTATTAAATTAAAGCTTGGGTTTTTAGAGATTGGATATTGCGAGATGAAATTTGAATTATGGAGTAGGATTATTTTACTCATTTATTGGTTTTATGGTTAAACATTCTGTATATTAGTTTAAAAGATATTATACACTGGAGCATTAGTGTGGGTGCTTGTTTGTTCAACTGGTAAAACCTATTCAGGTGGGCTGTTTGGGGTTCAGATCCCACTCACACTGGGTTGGGGAGGGTTTGGTTTATTTCTTGTAATATTTGGAAAAATTGGAGGATCAGTTTAACAAAGAATTTTGGTCACACTATGTTGGGGAGGGTTTGGTTTATTTCTCGTAATATTTGAAAAAAAAAGGAGCATCGGTATAATTGGAGTGATGAAGAATTTTGTTCTTGGAAATCTTAGTACACATTTTGCATGTGTGTACAAATTAGTGTAGGCTTCCCCTGCTTCTTCCAGTCAGGTGGGTTTGGCCAAAGTTCCACTTCTTCCCAATATAATCTTGTGTCTGTCTCTTTGTTGTCAAGGAAAAATCAAGGCGTACAAGTGAGTGGTAGGTGTTAAAACTAGTGGGCAAGTGTAAGTGAGTGTTTGCCAAATACTGTAATTGTTGTGCTTTCAAAGTTGAGCAAAAGCACAAAAGTCCCATACATACACTGAATTTCTTTTCAAAGTGAGCAATGCTTGATATTACGTAAGATTAACTAATATTGACGTGGTTGTATGACGTTGTTTCAAGCTTGCTAGTTCCTAATGCTGCAGTTCAGTAGGTCATCAGTTTGAACGCTAAGAACGAAGAAAGTCTTTTCATGTGTTTTGAAACTATGAACATTTCGTTTTCTGTTCTCATCGCACTGATTCTATTTGGTTGGATTTTTTCATAAATGATATAGTTTAGGCGCTTACTACAGTAGCATTAGTGCTTTGTTATGATCTGTAAAGTTCTTCCTAGCACTTGAAATCAAACTTATGTGAATGCTATACTTTTTATTATGCAACCCCTAACATTCTTCACCTTCATCATTTAAGAAGCTTTGGTAATAACTTTCCTCATTTAACTTGGTACCTTCCACTTACTAAGATCTTAGCATTCACAACTTCTAAATATCAGGCTAATGTCTTCCATTGTCTTCAAGTGATGCCTCAGAATAGAACCAATTGGGGATATGTTGAGTTATGTTACATGCTTACCCTGAGCAATTGAAATATGAGATGACTCATCAAACTATCCTCAATTTTATGGTTAAGCTTTGCTTATATGTTGGAATCATACTTCCTGTTTTTGTACCATTTTATGCATGAAAGAAATCATATTTTGTTAGTAATGGTGTGTCTGAGATTGCTGTGTTAAATTGCAGAGTGGGATCCTTGGGGTGTTCCTGATGACTATGAATGTGAAGTTATCGAGAATGATGCCCCAGTTCCCAAGCATGTTCCTCTACACCGACCTGGCCCACTCCCTGAGGAATTCTACAATACGATGAAAGCTGTACTCCAAAAGGATCCTCCTGTAGTTACTTCTAATGAGTCACAGCCCAAGTAGTATTCCACTTGCTCTTACCCGGAGGAATGTCGAACTCCATAGCTGAAGCTGTCTTTTCTTTTACATTTTTTTTTTCCTGTTCTTGCACTTTATATTGTATCTTGCCTGTTTTCTAGATTGAATATAGTTTTCTTTATGAGATGAAGGCTTGAATCATTCAGTTAATAATATCTGAGATGAACAAGTGTTACAGGAACTTTGCTATTTTTCCAATTCTCATTTATGCATTCCTGTAGAATCGACCACTGTGAATAAGTGGTGTCTGGCAATATTTGCCTTTTGAAAGTTAATTTCGGATAGATAGAGTACCTCCTTGTTTATCCTTAACTAATCAACCTTCATTTCCTGGAAAATTCAAATTATTTTCTCAGATTCTATTTTCACACTACTTTTCACATTAATTTTGTGCAATGTAAACATGGTGCTCCAAACTGGAACTGGAGACATGCAGCATCAAAAGTAGGTAAAGAGATTTTGCAACTGATTCACACTTCACAGCTTACTCAAAATCACTCGATTGGCGACCAGGGTCGCCACCTTTAGTCGGGTGATAAGCGGGAGCGCCACCTGAGTTTGATTCACCCATGGGTATTGTAGGTAGATTTCTCTTTTAATTATGAACGGGAGCAGAAATTGTTTAATCTAAGGCAGATTTTAGGGTAGCGCCACATTGGTATTCTTCTACCAACTACAACGTAGTGCATAGAAATTCCGAGATGAGCACGAGCTTGCCAAATAAGAAAGCCTCAAACTTGTCTAATTTAGTACTCTAAAAGCCCTTGGATCTGAACATTAGCCAATTCTTCTGCTAACTGGAGAGAAATTTCTTGGGTGTGAAATGAATTTGTTATTTGGTATTGTCATTGACTTCAAAATGTATGATTAGTGGAGTCAATTGAAATCGAAATTTCCTGGACGATGTGATGTTCATTGCAATTTGCAATTACCACAGAAAATGTCCATGGTTGTAACTTCATGGAAATTTGGTTAGGACAATTTCCATTGCAATCCATACAATCATGGAATCTTTCTTGCAAAATCATGGAAAATTTATTGCAGCATCCTTCAGGAAGATGATGATACTTTTCTTCCAAAAAATAAAATGAAAATGAGAATCAAATCTAAGGATTCTTAACTTGTTAGCTCATGCCAAAGTATTTATTATTAACCCATTTGATTAATTTATCTTATATAATAATCATATTTGAAACTTAATTTAAAAAAGAAATACAATATAATTTAAAAACTTAAAAAAGTATTTTGTTACATTTTGTGAAAGTACTTGAAACTCCCTGTGTTTCGCGGAAAGAGCAACCGAAGTGCACTTTTTCCGGGGTGAAATGGTAAATTGAATGATCTTTTAAATTGTTACGCTAATCGTCTCTCTATGTAAATATCAGCAGGTCAAGTCAATCTTTATCCCTCAATTATCCATCCAACTTGATATTATTATTCACAGTATCTCCAATTCTCCTCCCATTCTAGATTCTTCTCTTCTTCGTCTGCGCTGCGCTGCTTTTAACGGTAATCTGCTATGGACGCCGATCTCGAGAAGAAGGCCAAAGAGGCGTTCATCGACGACCATTTCGAGCTCGCCCTTGATCTCTACTCGCAAGCCATTGAAATTAATCCTGATAGAGCTGAGCTTTTCGCTGACCGCGCTCAAGCCTACATTAAACTCAAATGTTTTACCGGTATTTTAATCTAGTTATTGTTATTTTTGTTTAGCTAGTTCGATAACTGAGCAGAAGTTTTGGAATTTCTGTGTCGAGAAAAAAAAAATTGGTTCTTATTTTGATGCTTTTTATTTTATTCGCAGAGGCTGTGGTGGATGCAAACAAAGCAATTGAGTTGGATCCTTCAATGGCTAAAGCGTATTTTCGAAAAGGGTGAGTGATGTATATTTCACACAGATTGAATATGAGATTTCTTTTCTCGTATTCATTTTGGCGATTTTGTTATTTGTTGGTAATGCAGTTCGTATAAAATCACCAAGAACATATCATGTAATTTGTTGGTAAGTATTCCGAATATATTTAATTGTTATTAGTTTTAACAAATCTAATGAAATAGTAAATATTGGTCCTTTTGGAAAGATAACACTATTTGTGAGAATTTTCTGAATTACCCTGATAAGGCGAAAGAGTAATTTCAAGAATAACCAAGTGATGTTTTATAAGTTGGCTGCCTGTCAAGCTAGGTGACAACAGATACACAAATCTGTCAGTTAATTTTGCTATTGAAAATGGAAATGGTGACAAGTTAAATTTTAGGATGATTTGAGATATGCTGAATGGTTTATCTTTTATATATGTTACGAAACAGGTTGTTTTCCATCCACATGGATGCTTTATTTGACATTACTCCTGCTGGTTATTTGCTTATGTGCTTGGACTGGCATATAGCATACTTTGTATTGTAATTTTTTTCAATGGAAACTATCCCATTGACTTCCTTCTCTGTTGTTTCTATCTACAGCACTGCATGCATGAAGCTTGAGGAATATGAAACTGCTAAGGCGGCTCTAGAAAAAGGTGCTTCTCTAGCTCCAGGAGATTCAAGATTCACGTACTTAATCAAAGAATGTGAGGATTACATAGCAGGTGTGCAGTTAACTTCCAATAGATTGTTTGCTTGTTTGTATGTTTTTTTCTTCATTGAAGCTGATTGATTTCTGTTGGAGCTATGAGCTTCTGGGGAGTGAAGGAAATATGCAAGGAAACTTTCTAAGACTTTTGGAAAATATCCGTTAATTTTATTGAATTTCTGATCTTAGTCAAGGATTTTGCTTTTCATTCCAGAGGAAACTGGTGATTTACCAATGCAGTCTTTGGAAACTGCCCCAACAAATGTTGTGTCAACTAATGATGTTCAGCCAGTGATGAATGTACCTGATCAGGCAACAGTCGCAGCACCGGCTAGACCAAAATACAGGTTTGTTCAAATGTTTGGTCCATGCTAACATGTAATAACTCTTAACAGCCACTAAGGACATAGTAAGGCGATTATGCTTTTATCATATTAGACTACATTGTTAATTTAGTGAGATATATCTGTACAGGCATGAATTTTACCAGAAGCCTGAGGAAGTGGTTGTGACTATATTTGCGAAGGGCATACCAGCCAAAAGTGTTACTGTTGACTTTGGTGAACAAATAGTATGATGCACATCAATTCTTCATTCTGTTTGTTTCTCTGATTCACAATTGCTATTAGTGCTGGGCATTTGAAGATAAAACCCGACAAATGCTAACTTTAGTTTGCTGCTTTACAGCTAAGTGTTAATATTGATATTCCTGGTGAAGAGACATATCATTTTCAACCTCGCTTATTTGGAAAGGTACGGCAGAAATTATTGGCACATACTATGTCCATATTTGGGATTTGTTGTTTGGTATTGAGCTATTGTACAATTCCAAAATTTCAGTAAATGTTGGGAATTGTTTGGGATTGGGAATTGGGAAAATATTTTGAAGACTAAACACAATCGGTTTCCTCATGTAGGGAAAACAAAGTGTTGACTTGCGCTTGCTTCTTCCATGAGCAGCAGTTTTGTGTTGAAGCTTTTTCTCCCTAATTTGCAACACTTGTTTTTAATCCTCATTTTACATTTTGCTGCTTGCTATTGTGCAAATAGATTATACCTGCCAAGTGCAGATATGATGTCTTGTCAACCAAAGTCGAAATCCGTCTTGCAAAAGCTGAACCGATACACTGGACATCTCTTGAATTCAGCAAGGAAAATGCAGTTCCACAAAGGGTTAGCGTATCATCTGGTAGGTTGATCTTCTTGTAGTATTATGTTGTCTTCAGATCTGAACTAGAGGTTAAGGTTTTCTCTCTTCTGGCTTACATTTCTATCCCATGTTATGTATGACATTAACATATCCATAACATAACCATGTGCACTAAGATTGTTTGCATGTTTCCAAATATGATCACTTGTAAAAATATCCCGAGTTATTTGATTGAGTTGATCACATGAAATCATATAGGGATCTAAAATTTAAACTACACCTAACCGGATATTAAAATGTGCACTTGTTGAAGAATTGCGGAAGTCTGATGATCTGTTAAAGTTTTGAAGACCATGTAACTCACATACCGCCTTGCTGTTGTCTCTTGGAATAATTAAATACATGTTTTGTACCGAGATTCAGATACTTGTTCATTGTTAGTTTTCTTTGATTGGTTTGATTTGAACTTTGAAGGGGCTTGTTACCAAACAAACAGTATCATTTGAGTTTTGGTTGTCAATTTGTAGTAATCATGAAATGCTGAAACTCATAATAGAGGAGTTTGTGGTGCTCTACAAACTGCTCTGGTTCAACCTTTCAGGATTATGAGATCATGGAACTAGGATTTTCGATAAGGATCTGCTATTGATGGCCTGTTATTGAAGTGTTTGCCTGAAAGTGTGTCTGAATTGCCTGATAGACATCAGTATTATTTATTTCTCTCCTTGTTGGTAAGTTTAATAATCATAACTAATTTGCAGTTTCTGCATCGCAAAGACCTACTTACCCTTCCTCAAAACCAACAGGAGTAGATTGGGATAAGCTTGAAGCCCAAATGAAAAAGGAGGTGAGCCTGAAGTTTTGTTGCTTTTAAATTGGTATTTATAACTATGAGATCACTTCCCTTGCATAATTACATTCCAGTCAAGGCATGACTCTTTGGTCACGTGTCTTTCAGGAAAAAGAAGAAAAGCTGGATGGTGATGCAGCATTGAACAAGTTTTTCCGGGAAATTTATGCCGATTCTGATGAGGATACAAGAAGAGCTATGAAAAAATCTTTTGTAAGACTTTCGGCACAAACTCTGTTAATTCTGACCTGTAATATGAACAATAAGAATTGGACATCTTTTAAAAGATATATATTACCCTGTGTACTGCATCCTAATATTTGTGGTCTTATTTTAACAGGTCGAGTCCAATGGAACAGTGCTCTCCACGAACTGGAAGGAAGTCGGTTTGAAGAAGGTTGAAGGAAGT
The DNA here is from genome assembly GCA_035584115.1 of Cedrela odorata. Classification (NCBI taxonomy): domain Eukaryota; kingdom Viridiplantae; phylum Streptophyta; class Magnoliopsida; order Sapindales; family Meliaceae; genus Cedrela; species Cedrela odorata. The sequence continues at coordinate 51,750 of JAXCLQ010001556.1, forward strand.
CCTCCAGACGGCATGGAAGTGAAGAAATGGGAGTACTAAATTGTCCAATCGGACAAATTGTAATTTAGAGTTTGATTTTGGTTCTGTGAAACTTATCATCTCTTCTTCGTCAGGCTCCAAAAGTATTAATTTGTTGCTTGGTTGTGCTTGAATGTCTAGATGTAATGCGCAAGTACATTCTCTTTTTAAATGTTCGAACGTACTTTGGTGTGTTCAAAGTTGGTCCCTCCTGAAGTGTCAGTGTTAAGTGTCATCTTTTTAATGAAAATGCAGCAATGTGTGTTCTGTGTTTAATTGAATCTTGCAATGGAGCTTGTCAAAATTTAAAAATCCGTATGACCCTCAGTTTTTAAAAATTTCTCTTGTTGAAGAGGGGTTATTAATGAAAACCTGAATAAGTGAGATGTTTTATCGAATTAACCCTTCAGGTCATCTAAGAAAATACTTCGGTTCACGAATATATCCATATTTGCTAATTTACAAGTTAAAAAATCTTCACTGGACCCCCGTCAATAACTTATTCAAGACGATGTCGTTTAAGAGACATTATTAATTCATTTCGAAGTTGCACTTCGAGCTTTCCGATCCGTAGCAATTTTTCTCTACCATCAATCAACTCCCCAGGTATGTCTCTCCACTCTTTCTCAGTAAGCGACGATGTAATCTGTTTGGTTGCCGAAAAGAAAAGGAAACGAAAGGAGTTTTCTTTATATGCTTTATTTTGTTTTTATTTATTTATTTATTTATAAATTTCCACATGAACTCTTTCATCTACTGTTTGTAAATAGTAAAGCTGTATTAATGGTTCCTGATTCTCAGATCCTAAACAATTACCATAAATTTTAAGTTTCAAGGTTTGATTATCTGTTTGAAATTGTCAATCAACTGTGTTGTTACGCTTAAATAGCTAACAATTGAAGGGTTTTTTTTTTTTTTTTTTAATAATTGTTGTACGATCGTTTACACAAATTTGACGACTTTGTTGATTGAACTACGACTTGCGATGTGATTACTGAAATTTTCATTCAAATTCATCGATCAGGGATAATGCAGTTCTTTGGAGGGTCAGAGATCAGTCCATCACCGCCGGCGCCAACGGTGTCGGGTAACAATGCTCACATGATGTACGTGTTCAATCGAAACGGTGTGTGCTTGCTCTACAGGGAATGGAACCGCCCTCTTCACACCCTCAACGCACAGCAAGATCACAAGCTCATGTTCGGTCTTCTCTTCTCCCTCAAGTCCTTGACCGCTAAAATGGACCCCACCAGGTATATGCTTCGTTTCTTCTTCAGGATTTTTGATTTCAAAATGAATTTTTGAGAGCTGAAATGCATTGCTTTAGAATATGGTTATGTTTTATGGAATCCAATTTGGAATTGGAATTGGATGGATTTGGAGTGGCTATCTTTTTTGGTAAATTGGAATATTTTTTGATAAGACAGCAAAATTAGAGATCGACATCTCAGTTTCACTAAATTTTGATTTCTGGACTCTAATTACATGCTACCAATCAAAGAGTTATTTTGCTAGTATCTTTTGAATAGAATTATTGAGTATGTGTATGTTGACAGTTTTTGAAATACATACAATTTGTCATAATGTGGGAAGGGGACTTGGTTTGGATGAAATGAAAAACACTGAACTTATTTTTTAGTCCACATGGTGCACAAATGATTGAATTTTTGCCATAGTACATTTAGACATCCTTTTGTTTATCAATGCTTGATCTTTCAGTTCTAAATGTTATTTCACTTTAGATCTAGAAAATGGTAATTTGTTGAAGTTGGTAGATAATTTCCGTATTGTTCTGTTAAGTTCACTTCTAGGTATACAAACAATAGTTCTTGGGATTGGATCCCACTCATTCAATGGCTGGTAGAGTTAGATATAAATTTGAGGTGTAAGCCTGCAGTTTAATTATTAAAGAAAAGAATTAGGATTGAAATCTTATATATCATAATTCATGTCATGCTCATCTGGTTTCTTCTTTGTAATTACTTAATTATTTCATTTGTGCAGTGCAGAGAAAGGAAACCTGGGGGTGCCTCAATTACCAGGTCAAGGTTGTTCATTTCACAGTTTTCATACTAATACATACAAACTTAGTTTCATGGAAAGTCCAACCGGGATAAAGGTTAGTTGGAATGTACAGGGTATTTATCATTTTATCATATAGATGTGCTTAACTGCTGATTTAGGAAACTTCCATTGATATCATGATGTGCCTCATTTGAAAGATCTCAGTTGTGAGGAATTCACCAATGCACTAAATTGAAATCATATTTGACGCTTGAAATTGAGATAGATGATGTATCAATTTTTTATTTTTCCAGCTGGACAACTGATAAAAGGTGGCTCGGTGGTTTTGGACGAGGTATTCCCAAGATCACTGGTGTTAGCAACCTGCTAGGTTTGATGGAGAGAAGGACATAAGTTATTTGATATAAGATCCCTTCTAATGGGTTATGCTTATATCAAATTTGGTTTTACATTCTATAATCTTCTCTTTCAAACAAAATAGTACTTCTCTTTGAGTCTTATTAAATGTAGTCCAGGGATTAATTAGAATAAGGACCAGGACCAAGATAGATAAATATTAGGTTTAAAAAAACTTTGAACTGTCCAGAGCCAGAACAGTTCAAGATTTTCCTTGAACTGATCCAGGTATCCAAAATAGGTGTCAAACATGACTGGCAAAAATTTTCTAATTGCTAGGCTGTCTTATTGGTTGCATTCAGCATTATTGATGATGCTTTGCCTTCTAGGATTTCAAGGAAGTAATTGATATGAGAACCTTGGTTGCTAAATGCAATGTCTAAATATGATTGGATAAAAGTTGCTTGAATACTAATGCTTAAGTGGTACACTGGAATTTCCTTAATCTTGGGCATGCTTGTCTTGTAATTCTGAAATTGTTGATTTTTGCGACTAATAGTCAAGTTCTGCGTTTTGAAGATAAAGGATGTGATGCCTCTTAACTCTCTGTGTCAGCAGCTTCTTCTTCTTTTTATTTATCCTTGCATAAGAAACTGTATACACCTCTGTATATGGAGAAATGATTTGCATGCAACTGAACAAGTTGTCCACACATAGGGTGAAATAGATTTGTTGAGGTTGGCAAAGCTTTTATCCTTCAATTTATTGTTGTGGTTTGATTGGAAATCCTGATTCGAAGAGTTTGAGCTTGTATGATTTAATTAGTTGGCCAGCTTATTTTTTTTGTTGTGTCATCTCGATTGCCCTTGAAAATTTAATGGTACCATAGCTAATGCTTTAGTGTCATGGAAATTTGATCATTTATTTTTCTTGACTATGTACTTAAAAATGTCATTGTTTACTGCATGTTTTGACATCCAATTGTACTTATTCAACAAAAAGGAAGTTTCTGACTGTTTGTTGTATTTTACATAATAACATTGATCATTGCACATGCTCTTTTTGTAGATCATCTTGGTCACTCATCCCAGGGCTGGTGACCTACGTGAATCTCTAAAGTACATTTACAACCTATATGTTGAATATGTTGTCAAGAATCCACTATATAATCCGGGAACTCCAATCAGGTAACAAGTTACATTGAATTATATAGAAAATGACATGTCTATCAATTTTTTTTTATAAATTTTTATATACTGTTCTTTTACCTTGTTGATCTACCCTCTGGATGAGTGCTGCATTTGTGAATATTAATATATTTGAGCATTTCAAGTAGGTGCTCTCCAGCTTTAACAAGATTAATTAAGAAGATCCACTAAACTACACATAGAAATGCATGCTCAAACGCACACCTGCACTACACATGCGTGCACTTTACATAGAATGTGATGCAGTAGTACGGAGTGTTTAGAATAACTCAGGCTATGATGAAGTATTTGTCAGTAAGTAATAATTGCCAATGCTGGCTTGCATGGAGGTTTCTCCGTTGGTCACCTGATGAGGCTTGCTGCTCGCCTAACTTTGTTCTTGTTGGTAGCATAGAATTAATCTATTCTTTATTCCTGCATGTTTTAAGAACTAGTACTGCAATTTATATATTCTTATAACTTCCAGGTTATCATTATTTGACTGATACACTTGCACTTGCTGTCTAGGTGTGATCTATTTGATACAACACTTGATCAATACATTAGAAGCATTGCATAGTATCTCAAGGTTACTAGTTCCCAGTCTCAAAGATATGCTTCGACACTACTGATGCTAGTTCCATGATCAGAACTTCATATTTACAAAATAAAATTAGATTTTTGTCTGGCAGTCTACACTCTCCGTTGATGCCCCAGCCACACTGGTACAGTTGCCTCAGATGCAGGCTTGTTCATTTTCCTGTTTTGCAGACATACAGCTCCAATTAAGAACGTTTTGTGCAGATACATTCTATTAATTTTATCAGTGAACTTCATGCACATTACTTCCCATGAGGCTCTGTTAGAAGGAAGTTATGTTCGTGTAATTTCCTTGTAAAAGTACATCATTTAATTGATGTGTAAAATTCATTACAATTTCTGTTTGAATTGGCTAAACCTCTTTCATGCAATTTGCTCTAGTGTTCTGTTCATTACCAACTGTAATTTTGAAAATAGAGAAGTGTTGCTTTGATTAACCTGAGCTTTTCGGCTTTTTATGATTGGACGTTGATCAGTCTATTTAACGTTTCTTTAAAACACTTGATATTAAATCTTGTAATTGGCTCATTTGATTAATTTAATAGATCTTGTGACTACTATTCTATGGCTTCTCCAAGTTCACGTGTGAGAGTTCTTCTCCAAGCCCACAAGTGAGTTTTCCATAGTTGTGCAGCTTCATTTGTATCAGACATTATAATGTGAGTCTTCTTACAATCGGATAAACTATGGAATATTCTTATGTTTGTAAATGACAATGCTGTAGGTGATAGCTAAATGAATATAAATTTTCATGTCAACTATTTCATGGTAGAGTGGTGGCGTGGGAACTGGTTCGAATCACAAGGATGTGTTTATTCTGGTTGCGATGTCTCAGACAGAATCATGGTCATTCATTTGTTTGTTTGTACTTTGTTTTCCAATATCTTTATCTTTGGATTTACTGGTAAAGAAAGAGAAGAGTTGCGTATTGGTAACATAGTTGTTGCATATGGAAAACACGACAGGCGTACCTAACTTTATCTTTGTTTCCACAAAAAGCAAAAGAAAAGTTTCGATTTCATACTTTCATCATTACCCATTTAGTAACAAATTACATTGCCTTCACAACAACTACGTACAGGCGTCTTACCATTTGTTTTAGTTTCTACGTGTGTAACAATGATGCAAATTTTAGATTCTCTACAAATATCTAGCACCATTTCTGTAATTGAAAGACACTCAAATTTAGTTAGAAGGCCAAAGTGAAAAAAACACATTACAAGAGGTGTCAAAGTAAAAATAGTGTAATTGTAGCGGTAAAATTACAAATAAACTGTGCATTATTTGGTGGGGCCGGCTGGGAAAGAGAGAGATTTTAGTCTTCCTCTCCTAGTTTCTTCCGGTAAAAACAATATAAAGTACTTCCGAATTTCCAACCATTTGTATGTTAGTGTTATCACTCTGAAGAACAAAATTTTGCTCTCTTTGATCAGAGAACACAGAGCTCAATGGAGGCCATAGTTCTGTATCCCTCACCAGCAATCGGTCACCTGATCTCCATGGTAGAGCTAGGTAAGCTCATACTTACTCACCAACCTTCACTCTCCGTTCACATCCTCATCTTCACGCCGCCGTACAACGCCGGCTCCACCGCTCCATACATTTCCAAAGTCTCAGCAACCATTCCTTCCATCTTCTTCCACCATCTCCCCACCATAACTCTCCCTCCGTCGTTCACTGACTCCTGTCGCCACCACGAAACCCTCACTTTCGAAGTCCTCAAGCTCAATAATCCTCATCTCCACCAAGCCCTTGTTTCCATTTCCAAAGATTACGCCATTTCTGCTTTTATTGCAGACTTCTTCTGCGGTTGTTCTCTCTCTGTCACTGGTAAACTCAATATACCTGCTTACTTCTTCTTCACTTCCGGTGCCGGCTGTCTCTCCTTCTTCCTCTATTTTCCCACTATTCACAGAATCACCACCGGAAACCTTAAAGATATCAATACCCTTCTCGATATTCCCGGCTTACCGCCCGTTGTCTCCGCAGACATGCCGAAACCATTACTGGAACGTGATGACAAAGCTTATGAGTTCTTTTTAGATTGCCCAGTTCGGTGGTCAAAATCAGCAGGGATTATAGTAAACACGTACGAGTCTCTTGAATCTACAGCTATCAAAGCAATAAGAAATGGTCTGTGTGTGCAGGATGGACCTACGCCGCCCATTTACTGCATCGGACCGTTAATCGCAGCCGATGATAGAAGAGGCAGTACAGGTAACGGTGACGGCGTGCCGGAGTGTTTAAC
>JAXCLQ010001565.1:0-58112 GCA_035584115.1 Cedrela odorata
AATTTAATTTCACTTAATTTAACAACTAATCGGTTTAATTCTAGCCTAAAACAAGTATAATCTACAAAAATTGTCTGTGATAAACAGTATTTTCTGGCATGAACAGTATCCCCGGTTATGAACAGTAAATTATTGAAAAATTCATAAATACGACAATAACGAAGCTAGGAACCATACCAAGGGGTCAATTTAACCCTAAGGCGTCCGGATTATAAGTAATTTTAAAAATCCTAAATTTGTGAATAGTAGTATTATTCTTTTTTTAGCTCAATCGTTAACCGAATTACTCAAACGAAGCTTCTAGAGTGTAGCTCATGTCGTGTACGTGTGATTTGTAGCAAGAAATGGAAGTTTAATCGGTTGAAGGAAATTAAAAAAAAATTAAAATGAATGAGGAAGGGTTATTGGACGAGGAGGAAGAAGCGGCCTGGGTTTGATTCTCAGGCTACTTTAATTAAAATTAAAATTTACTAAAATGACCATTTTGCCCTTGAAAAAAATAAGAAGAAATTTAATAATAAGGGTAAATATATTAATTAGAAATTTTCTATATTCTAGGCTTCAATTCTCTCTCATCTGACCTCGGATTTGACTTAAATTTAATTCATATAGATCCTTATCAAGTCATCTTTCAGTAGAACCAAACCGTTTATTAATCAGATTTTTCAATCAACGCCAATTTTCGTTTGAAGGTCCGGTACGCGAATAAAGTTTTAAGAAAATTTTCTAAACTTAGTAAATTGTTATCAAATCACTTCCAATAGCTAAGTAAACATTAATACAAAGTTATTTACTCGGTTTTCATTACCCCGACATAAATTATAAAATGACTAAATTACCCCTAGTATGTAAAATAACTAAAATGCCCTTAATTTAAATTTTGGGGCATTACACACCAAATCTTCAACAATTTTTTTACATGTTCTTTTAAAAAATTTATAGACGGAGGTAACAATATTGTAGGTCAATGAAATATTTTTGAAAGTTGAATAATATTGTATTACCTTCCAATACATATTAGATTATGTTGAGATTTTGCCAATTTTAAAGAAAATATATGTAAATAAACCTTACAAATATTATAAGAATTGGTCCTAAAAAATATATCAATATTATATAGCTAAGAAAAAAAATACAAGAGGAAGAAGAAAATTTAAGAACAGGAAATTGAAGTTGATCTCAAGTTTAGTGAATGAAATTACTGGTATTTTTACTTTTTTTTTAGGAAAAAAATGAGATTTATTAATTTTTGACGGCATTAAAAATTGTTCTTCAATGTCAAAAAAAATTGGACTTACCAAGAAAATCCTTTTGGGAATTAGGATCACATTTTGACCATTCAATTGTTAAGTTTCCTTCCACACATTGTAAATTGCTTGTAGTACATGCAAACACATACATATAATATAAAAAATAATTATAGTAGTTATATAATCTTCATCATGTCATATTTGATTATTACTTATGTATGTTAGGATTTTCAGAGTTCACAACTTACGGCAAATTGCTAGGACATAATACATTAAAACTTTTGAGATAATTTTAAAAACAAAATTTTTGTTCTTAGTGCATTGTTGTAGGTTTGGATTCTCAATGAAGGTTGAAGAATTCATGGGTTCTCTTAGAATATTTGAGATGAAGTTAAAACAACTAAAGAATGAGACAAGTTTAGCCTTTCAAACTAAAGCAAAGCATGCTAAAAATAAAGGAGATTCGTATATTGATGATTCTGAGGGGCTTGGTTTTCTCGCTAAATTTTTTTACAAAATTCTAAAAAATATGAAATATAAGAATAAACCAATCTCAATTTTTTTTTCCTGAAAGGTGAGTCATCTTTCAAACATTTTGAGAATAACAATGGTGTTAAATGTTGGGAATGTGAAAGATTTGGACATATACAAGACGAATGTGCCAATACACTCAAGAAGAAATCAAATGCCATGAATATCATCTGGTATAATGATGAATCAAAAGATGAAACATTAGAAAATGTAAGTAATTACATTGCTTTTAATTTATACTCACGTTCTAGAAAAGATGAAAAATTATAGGTATTTAACTTTGTTGTAACAGAATAAATGAATATTTATTGGAACTAAACTAAAAAAAAAATAACTGATTTTGAAATCGGTCTCTGTGAAACTGATTATGATGAAAGTGGTAATGAAGATGAGTTAGACATGAACAAAATATAGGCTTTTTATAAATTGATATTCAACAAATGGATAAAAGTGTGCAAACTCAACAAATCTTTAGAAAAGAAATTTGGTAGTCTTTTAAAAGAACAAATTGAAGTGAAAAGAATGATGAGCAATATGAAAACCATCATTGCTAAAAAAGATAAAAGGATAAGTAAAGTAGAATATAAGCTTAAGTATACTCAGAAGTCTTTAAAGATGCTGAATTCAAGTACATCTAAACTTGATCACATTTTTACCTTGGGAAAACTTTACGGCAATCATCAAGGACTAGGTTACCATAGTGAAAAACCCTTAAGTTCCAATACTGTGCTGATTTTAGTCTTTCTAGCACAATCAAAGGTAAGATTTCAAATCATTAATCCTTTGGTTCACTAGGTAATACTAAAATATTTTTTTTTCTTACTTGTCATTTTTGCAATAATAAAGGTCACATTCGATCTAATTGCTTTAAAATTTCAAAATTCTTGAAAAATTAAATTAAATTAAAATCTAAGACTTTTCAAAGACTTAGAAAAATATGGGTAAAGAAATAAAAAATTAATGGCTTTGTTGCTTATACATTCTTAAAAGCTTGTGCTACTAACTTTTTATATTTTGAAGGTGGATGTTCTAAGCGTATGACAAGAAATTGTGAAAATTAAATGGATTATCATAGTTATTTAGAAGGACATGTGACTTTTGATGACAGTGCAAAAGGACGGGTTTTAGGAAAAGGAACACTTGATGTTGAGGGATTTACAAAGCTGAAAAATGTTCTTCATGTTGAAAATCTTAAGGCAAATTTGATTGGTATTGGTCAAATTTGTGATCAAGGCAAAATAGATAGAATAAAGAGTAAACATGGTAAGAAATTTTAAAAATATTGTTTATGCTGATTTTTGTAAAAAAATTACATTGCACATGGATTTTCTGCTCTTAAGACACTTGAACAAAATGGTGTTGTCGAAAAAAAAAATAGAACTTTGTAGGAAATGGTTCGTGCTATGTTGAACTCGAATAAACTATCCAAAAGGTTGTGGGCTGAGGTAATAAAGACTGCATACTATGCGATTAATTGTGTATATTTACACCCAAGTATAGGTAAGACTCCATATGAAATTTGGAAAGGTAAGAAACACAACTTGGGTTATTACAATATGAAAGAAACATTGTCAGAAGAGACCCAACTCCATATGAAAATCGTAGAAAATTTGTCTCATACTTTATTACGATAGAAACTAAAGACATTGTGACAAAAACTGTAGAACATAATGAAACAACTTTTGAATTTGTATCATGTGTGAATTTGAGTGACTCATCTAAATCAAATCACATCATCTCAAATTAAATCAAAATAGAACCATCATCAAAAGTAAAGAAAATTCATCCCTTTGATCTCATAATCAATAATCTCAATGAAAGCATGGTTATAAGAAAGAGTTATGTTTCTATTGCCAAATATTTGTGATATACTTTTTTAATTGAACCAAAAAATATAAAAGAATATTATTAGAAGAATTGTAACAATTCATTGGGAATTATGTGTGGACACTAGTACCTAGACCTAAGTATACTAATGTTATTGGAACTAAATGAATTTTTAAAAATAAAACTGATGAATTTGGTAACATAGTGAGAAACAAAGTTAGGTTAGTTGCTCAAGAATAAAATTGATTTTGATGGGACTTTTACTCATATATCTAGGTTAAAATCAACTAGATTACTTCTTATAATTGCATATGTTCTAGGCTCTAAATTATTTCAAATTGACGTAAAATAGTATATTCTTGAATGGAATTTTGAATGAAGAAGTCTATGTAGAACAACCAAAAGGTTTTAAAGACCTTAACTTTCTTAATTACGTATTTAGACTAAAAAAGACATCGTATACGTTAAACAAGCTTCTAAGGCATGTTATAAGAGGTTGAGTAACTTTTTAAGTTAGAAAGGATACAAGAGAGTGCGAATAGATAAGATTTTATTGATCAAGAATTTTAATTCTGAAATTATTATTGCTCAAATTTATGTTGATGATATTGTTTTTGGTTCTACTTCTAAAGTTAAAGTGCAAAAATTTGTTAAGCAAATGAAAAATGAATTTGAGGTGAACTTAATTGGAAAACTAACTTATTTTCTAGGTTTGCAAGTTAAATAAGTTGAGGTTTAATTTTTTATCACTCAAAGTAAGTATACCAAAAATTTAGTTAAAAAGTTTAAGTAGGAAACTGCTAAACACATGAGGACACTTATAGGGACTATTGCAAAATTGTCAAAAAATAATGATGGTTTTAGTGTTGATTCGAGTTTGTTTAGGAGCATAATTGGTAGCTTGTATTATACAAAATCGCAAGTATACTAGTCGAACAAGTAATAGAATGATGAGATGAGTATCGTCCCACGAGGATTGTTGTAAAGTAATTCCCAATACTTGGCATAACCTTAATTTTAATTGGTAAATGAAGTTTGATTGATAAACAATTAAAACTAAATACAAATAAAATAAGTAAAATAGATTAAATTAATAAACTAAAATTCTAGGATTATGATTTCACCTTAATTAATCTGTTCCTCCCTTTTATTCTTTTTAATAAGAATTAATTACTTAGTTGCTAGTCGAGTATCCCTCATTTATTCACATAGCCCCTCCTGAGGTCTAAAGAAAATATCCTTTAAAGCTTAATTGCTATATTTCCATACAAGTTAAAACATTAAATGATTCATTAAGATTTATGAATTTCTTTTAAGAACTACACAAACTATGCAGGTATATTCCTATCTTACATGTAATTTATGACATTCAATATAATGAATTAAGACACATTAATTAGCTTTTGCTATTATTATGATTAACAATTCATTTAAATGGTGATTAATTTTTTAAAAGCATTAAGAGTAATATTGAATGCATCAACCAAGATAGAAAATCCATAATTAAATTAAACAAAGGGTCGGAACATAAAAATTAGGTTACATCATAACCCTAGAAGAATAAATTTTTTACATAACAAAATAAAACACAATAAAGATTAAATACAAAATATAACAAAAGATGAGGAAAACTTAGTGATTTGAAACTTCGCCGTAAAGTTTTTTTATATGCTTTGCTTCTCCTCACCAAACTCTCTCTCTCTAATGTTGTGTTCTTCTTCTCTCCTTCTTATTTGATTCAAAACCAAAACTAATTTACAAGCACAATCTTCATTGCTCACTATTTATAGATGGAAAAAGGAGAAAATGAAGAATTAAATAATAATGCTAACAACCACTTATCACTTAATTTTTCACTTAATATTTAAGTCTTTTTATTTATTTAATTGTAAATTGAATAATTCTTTCACCTAATTCTCTACTTAAATGAATGATTTCAATTCATCTATGTTCAGATAAATGATTAATGGTCATTTAATGATTATTTAGAATTCATGTATCATTATTTGACATTTGATATATTTTTATTCGTTTGATGAATAAAAAGTATGTGTGTGTGGCAGATGAGTGCTAATGGGACACAAAATCAAGGACAAAATGTTGACCCATGACCCGAGGTGGCTTTGTAAGGTGGTGAAAATCAAGGCAACACAACAAAAAATTCATAACTCTAAATTTATATTAAATGTATTATATTTTATGTTAGAATTTTTAAATTTTGGTTTCAAGTTGTTTTCTATAATTTTAAGTTATAACTCTAAATTTATATTAAATGTATTAAATTTTATGTTAGAATTTTTAAATTTTGGTTTCAAGTTGTTTTCTATAATTTTAAGTTAGAGATTTCAAGTTTTACGTAAATGGTTGTAACATTATATTGGTATATATGAATCAATAGGTCAGTTTGGTTCAATTTTAAATTTGAACTAAAAACTGAACTAAATATTTTAATTTTAAAAAATAAAACTAGATCAAATAAAAATAATTGACACCAATTTTTTTTTAGTTTTGTTTTTTGAGTTTTGTTCAAGTTAAAAAAAAAATTATTTTAATATTTAAAATTAATAGATTAAAAATATTATTATTATATATTATTATTTTTAATAATTAATATATTTATATAAAATAATAATAATAATAATAATATATTATTATTATTATTTTTTGGTTTGATTTTAAGTTGAATCGAAAAGTTTCGGTCTAGAATATATACAACCAAGAGATAAATCGAAACCATCTAAACCAATGCGAACTGATAGATTCAGTTCGATTTCATCGGTCTAGTTTGATTATTCAATTTTTTGTCCACCCCAATAAACCAAGTCCTTTTTTTTTTTTTATTTCTTTTTTATCTAACTCCTACATGTAATCACCACTATTTTTTCCTTTTTAATTTGCTACATATTGGTTTATCTATTATTTAATTATTATAATTTTTTCTTTGATTTACTACACATGAGAGAAAGTAATGATATAAATATAAATCTGGACAATTAATTTACACATAAAATGAAGAAAAAAGAAAAAGATAATTTTAGTGAGAATTTAATTTTTATTGACAGTTTTTCAACATTTACCTAATATTTAAAGATTTATGATAATTTTATCATCATATAAATTAGCCCTCACTAAGTTATAATTCTGGCTCCACCTAAAGCCAAAGCCAAAAAATACAAGAAAGTGGAAGAATTGAGAATTAAAGAAGAATTATTATATTTATGCATTTGTTAATTTAATTTAACTGTAGGGTTATAATTATTAATTTTAGCCTTTCTTAAAATATAAGAGTATAAAAAGAATTTTACAAGTCCTATTAAAAAAATTATGGATGTAAGTAACGGTACTTTAGTTTAATGAGATATTTTAAAAAATTGAATCGGGTTGTATTACCTAACAATACATATTGTATTATGTTGATATATCGTGAATCCTAATGTAGACATGTAAATAAATTTTACAAATATTATAAGAACCGGATCTACATATAAATATATATGGGAATGGAAAAAAAAAAGAATAGGAAATTGAAGTTGATCTCAAGTTCAATGAATGAAATTATGATTATTTTTACTTTATTTTTAGGAAAACAAAATGAGATTTATGAATTTTTGTCGAAATTAAAAATTGTTCTTCCATAAAAAATTAAACTCACCAAAAAAATCTATTTTGAAATCAGGATCACATTTGTACCGTCCTATTGACAAATTTCCTTCCACACATTGTAAAATGCCAGCAATACAAGCAAATGCGTACATATTATATAAAAAATAATTATAGTAGTTATATGATCTTCAACATGTCATATTTGTTTATTACTTATTACATTTATAATGTGCGTAAAATTTATAAATCAAAATTAAATTTTAAATAATTTATAATATTATCTATTTCTTTATTAGCAAAGGCCCTATTTTATAACAAATAAATAAAATATTTTAAAAATTAGAGTTTGAATCCGTATTTTGAGTTAAGTTATCATTTAACTCAAAAGTTTAAATTGATAAATAAGATTGATAACAATAATAAAATAGATCTATTATGTAAATCAAACTGAACAAAAATTAAAAACAAAACAATTTAAGCCTAACAACTTCTTCTCCTCTAATTTGTTGAATCCTCAACTCTCACATTAATTTTAATGAAAATTATAGTCAATCTATATTCTATATTAGGTATAAGAAGATATATATATATAGAGAGAGAGAGAGAGAGAGAGAGAAATTCTCTTCAATCAATCAATCAATCTAAATTTATGCTTTAAAAAAAATGAAAAAAATTGTAAGTTATAAATGACACAAAAGTTTAAACATTAGAAAGAGTTATGATGATAATTTCAGAATAAAACTATTTAAGTTTAATTTAAACAACCTTATAAAATGTACATATATTATGGTATCCCATTATAGAGATTTATTTACTTTTAAAAAGAAAATGTGCTTAAGCTTAGAACCGTCTTGTCGTTTAGTAGGGAACTTTATAAACGATAGGTCAGTGTCAAGGTTTCTATAATGTTGGTATCCTAAAGCACCAGCGAATCCTTTTAAAGAAAGGAATCCTGATGCAATATTGTTTCCATGGTTGATAAGGAAACCGTTACCTATAAAATATCTCAATCGAAAGAGGAAGAAGGAAGCATAAGTAATTAATTAATAATTAATGAGCATGTGCTGAGCGAGGGATGACTTGGAGAAGAATTAATGCATCAGTGGCCCGGCGCAGAGCGGGTATGGCTTCATCTAGAACTTGTTGCACGGGAAGAATATTTCGTACTGTCGGTAATTCTTTAATTAGTAAGTATTCCTTCGTGATCTTCTGTCTATTCTGAATGCCTTCTTTTACTATGCATGTGTATTCCCTCGTAATTTGTTTCCGATCAGTATGTCATCGTTTTTGCTTTTATGGCGTTCTAATAAAGTTGTTTGTTTTGGTTTCTTTAATTAGGAAAATTGTACGAGCTTTCATCTGCCCGCTATGTCCATGCATGCATTAATTCCAGGAAAAAAGATGGTTAGATACGTTTTTGCAAGTAATTATTAATTTTAATTAAAATAACATACCATAAAATAAATTATTTTTACATAGTTAAGATTTCTCATTCTTATATTTACGAGATTGTACTAAAAGAAAACAATCCACTAAAGAATTAAAATAATTAAAACACTAATAAATTTATACAAAATTAAAATCTCCCTCTTTATGTTGTATTTGCTGTGTTGAATTTTTTAAGTGAATATTTTCAGTGAGCTCCTCTTACTTTACTATGTCAAAATTTCTTCGACTTAGTGAGATTCATTTATTTTGATGATATTGAAATTCTTTTAACAAATTTAGCAAGATCCTCTTATTTAGTGTCATTAAACTTTTTTTAACTAGCACAAATCCTTTTCTAAAAAAATATTTTGTTCGTCTTCCGAAAAATAATATCAAAACATCTTTATAATATTTAAGAAAACACTCTCTAAAAGTTTGACATAATAGAAATTAAATACTCATAATTTTTTACTAATTTGTTTTTACTTTAAAGTATGAATGAATATATGAATGACTATTTAAATTTTTGTTTCGTAAAGTCATTAAAGAATAAAACTTCATAAACATGAAAAAGTATTTTCTAACTAAAACTCTTATTTCCTCAATAATTTTTTTTTTTTTTAGTTTTAAAATTGCCAACACAAATTTCTTAGTTAAGCTTGATGTCTATACTTGAATAAAATAACCAAAAAACTTGAAGGTTTAATAATAAAATTGTCCAGAATTTGCCTAGTTTGCTGTAATAGAATTTTGAATAAGAGATTACAGACTCATAATTTCATATTAAGTTGTTTTTACTTTTAAGAAAAAATGAATATATGAACAACTTAAAAAATGAAAACAAAACCAAGGTAAAATAAAAATCACACTCAAAGCTAAAAAAGGTAAATAATCCATGTCAACATAATTTTCTAAGTTTTCCTCAATTCAAGATGCACCGTAAACTAAAATAAAAATATATCTTGAACATAACGTGTATGTACAAAGATTGAATAAAAAATTCTTAATTTTATTAGCTTCAACAATTCATGAAAAACATAGAAAGAGTAATTCTAACTAATATTAACATCTTGATCTCAAAATTATCCAGAAAACACAACGCATATATGATTGCAGTACATATTTTTTTCTAGCTACTAATTTCTCTCCTTTTCAATTCTTCTTTTTTATTTTTATTTTTCAAAGTCAATAGCTTTCACGATATCACTGAGACAACTCTCTTCTAATGGTAAATATAATTGTGATAGATAGACTCATATTACTCAAGGATAGCTTCATACAACAATGTAGGTAACTTTTTTTTACTATACAACATACACAAATTTTGGATATTTAAGATAAGAATCTAAGCAAACAATCATGGCATAGATTAATTTTTTTTAAAAAAAATTATATCCACCTCAAAAATTAATTCAAATCAAGAATCCAGTCATTAACGAGCATAAAAAAAATTCACATCAATATTTATCTATTCTAAGTCATGGTATATAGTATTCAAGCATAAATAGTGAAGTTCACACATTAAATTGGAAATTCAAGTCATGTAACACAATAATTCTCCTCAAGTAACTTCAAGACATTGAATTATGAGAATCACATAGAGCATACACCTAATGCTTTACTCAAATCGACAAATCTAGTCACATCAATAGCTTTGGTAAAAATGTCTATAAGTTGTTTCTCAATTTCAACATGCTTTAATGTGATAATTTTATTCTCAACTAAGTTTCCAATGAAATGATGCTTAATGTCAATGTGTTTTTTCCTTCAATGTTGCACAAGGTTCTTAGAAATATTTGTTGCACTCGAATTATCATAATAAATAGTTAAGAGATCTTGTACAATACCGTAATCCTTAAGTATTTGTTTCATTTGCAACAATTATATACAACAACTTTTTATTATGAGATCAAATGGATGATTTTTCTTCACTTTAGAAGATGGTTCTCTTCTGATTTGATCTGGGATAATGTGATCAAATTCAAAATATTTCATTTTGTTCTACAGTTATTGTTGCAACAATAAACTAAGAGCCAAATTTTTTGTGATTTTCAACATTTTTTTTTATCCGAATATAATCTTGACCTTTGTTAGTGATACTTGTGACTTCTTCATCTTGTGAATAATTGTTCATCTTGTGCTTTCTACCTAAATAGGACCCATAAGATCTATGTGAAGCAATTGAAGTACTTTGGATGTAAAGGTATGCTGAATTGCTTTGTGTTTGGACTTGAGCTGTTTTAAAAGTTGGCACTGACCACAAACTATAGGTGGTTTTTTTTTTAGTTTTAGAATGTCACAAACAACACCTATATTCACAAATTTAGTTAGATTCTTATAATTTAAATCCCCAAGTTTTTAATGCCATATTTCTACGTTATCAAAATTTATTTTGTGACTAGTGAGTGGATGTGTCAAAATATAGCAATTGTTAAATGATTTAAATCAAAACACAATTCTCAAGTTTGTCAAACTCTTGACATTTTTCTTGTGTAAATTTTACACAAAAATCTTGATCACAAATTTGATTATTTCTAATCAAATTCGCCTTGAGATTTTCAACATGAAGAACATTTTTTTCAGCTTTGGAATCCTTCAATATGAAGTATTCCTTTTGTCAAAACTCATTATTTTGAACTACCTCCGAAAGTAACATGTCCTTTTGAATAACTATGATAATCCGCCAAGCTTTCATAATTTCCTATCTTATGTTTAGAACATCCACTATCAAAATACCAAGAGTTACCCACATTTTTCTAACTTTTTGAAATGTCTTAGATTTTGATTTCAATTTATTTCTCAATAAGTTCATAAATTTAAAGCATTTAGGTTGAATGTGACCTTGATGTTGCAAAATTGAAACTAAATACAAAGCTTTTGGTGTTACCTTGTGAACCATATGATTTATGATGTGAAACCTTACCTTTAACTATGTTAGAATGATTGAAATCAACAGGTGAAGCTTTTACAAAACAATTTTTAAACAAGAAGGTTTTTCACTATAATAGCCAAGTCCCTGATGATTGCTGTAATTTTTTTTTCTAAGGTTAAATTATGATCAAGTTTAGATGTACTTGAATTCAACATCTTCAAGGATTTCTAAATATACTAAAATTCATATTCTACTTCTATTATCCTTTAATCGTTTCAATAATGATGGTCTCCATATCATTCATCATTCATTTCGCTTCAGTTTGTTTGTCCAATAGACTATCAACTTACTTTTCCAAAGATTTGTTGCGTTTGTACAATTCTATCAATTTGTTGAACATTAATTCATAAGAAGATTGTATGATGTCCATGTCTAGTTTATCCTTATTACCACTTTCATCATAATCAATTTCACAAAGACCAATTTCAGAGTTTATCATTTCTTTTTCTGTCTAGTTTGAACGAACATCCGTTCATTATGTTACAATAGAACTAGATACTTGCAATTTTTCATCCTTTCTAGAACGTGAGTAGACACTAAAATCAATGTAATTATTTATATTTTATGATGTTTCCTCTTCTAATTCATCATTACTAAAGTTCATATTCATGGCGTTTGATTTCTTCTTGGGTGTATTTCTACATTCGGCTTGTATATGTTCAAATCCTTTACATTCCCTATATTTAATACCAATGTTATTCTCAAAAGGTTTGAGAGAAAACTTACATTTTGAAGGAAATTAGGAGATTGGATTGTTCTTGTGTCCCATAGTTTTTAGAAACTTATTAAAACTTATTGTGAGAAGAACAATTGCCTTAGAATCATCGGTGTTCGAATTTTCTCCATCTTTAGCATGCCTTGCTTAGGTTTGAAAGGGTAAACTTTTCTCTTTCTTCCTTTGATTCAAGTTCATCTCAACTTTCATGGAATTAATGTCTTTACTTTCTTCATTGGCCAAGACTTTTGCTTAAAACTTTTCAGGAAAAGAACACAATATTTTTCTCACAACCTTGATTTCTGAATATTCCTTACCTAAAACATAAAATTCATTAGTAATATCATTTAATTTGAAATTAAAATCAACAATCAATTCATTATTTTCCATTCTCAGATTTTTAAATCTAGAAGCAAGCATTTGAAGTTTAGAATTCTTCACTACCAAAGTTCCATTATGGGTAAATTGAAGAATGTTCTACGCCTTCTTTATGGTTTCACGAGTTAAAATTAACTTGAATTGATTTACGTCTGCAGCGTTAAAGAATGCATTAAAAGCCTTAGAAATGTAGTTTGATAGATTATGTTATGCTCTTGTCCACGGTTCCTCAAGTTTTGATACCATATTTTCCTTGTCATTAGGCATGGTGGGAGAAGTCCAGCAAACTAGTATCACACTCCATGCCATTTCATTAATGATTTTGATAAAAGCTCTCATTCTTGCATTTCAATACGAGTAATTCATGCAATTAAGTAGTAGTTATAAGATTGATCCTCCATCTCTTTGAGAATCCATACCTACAATAACGAATCAAAAATACCAAAATTTCTCCAAATAAATTAATGACCCATTATGATACCAATTATTAGATTCATTTGACAAGTAATTACCAACTTTAATTAATTTAGCAAATTAATTAAAATAACACACCACAAAGCAAGTAAAGAAAACAAACAATTTTTATGTGGTTTGGATTTACCAATGCTACATCCAAAAGGCCACGCCCAGAGAAAATAATCCACTAAAAAAAATTAAAACAATACAAATACCAACAAACTTATACAAAACTAAAGACTCCCACTTTATTTTGTCACCGTCGTGTTGAATCCTCTAGGAAGACTTGTTCAGCGAGATCCCTTTGCTTTAATACGTTGAAATCCATTTGATTTTGTGAGATTTTCTCACTTTGATGATGGTGAAATCCCTTCAACAAATTCAGAAAGATCCTCTTACTTGATGCCTTTGAACTCTCTTCAAGTAGTATAAATCATTCTCTCGAAAAATGTATTGTTCGTATCCCGAAGAACAATATCAAAACGTCTTTACAATACTTAAGATAATACTCTCTAAGTTTAACAAAATAGAAATTGTATAATCATAATTTCCTACTAAGTTGTTTTCACTTTAAAGCATAAATGAATATATGAACAAATTAGAAAATAAAAACAAGACCACAGAAAAATAAAAATCACGCACAGAAACCCTATGAGACATGTCCAAGATTTGCATTTATTTTGAAAATAAACACATATTTATAGTAAAACCCTAAACTTTATTTAAAGAAATTTTTTATTTTTTAAAATTATAAAGGAATAAAGGTTCCTAAATAGGAAAAGTTCTTTTCTAACTTAAACCCTTGTTTCCTCAATAATTCTTCTTTCTTGACTCCAAAATCTTGAAGATTTAATACTAAAATCATTCAAAATCTGCCTAATTTGTTGCAACAAAACTTAAAACAAAAATTTTATTTCCAGAATTAATTCAGAAACTTTAATCCATTATGTCCAAGATAATTTGCCATATGATATCGACTCTGAAAATTCTAACAAAGATCACATTTTATGCAAGAAAAAGCATTCTTGATTAGCTCTCTAATTGGTATCATAATTAATCTCTCTTAATTTTTTTCTGAAAGAATTCAATTGCTGGAAAGCGTACGTTTTGATCTTGGTCTTGATTGTTCGTTTGTTATTATAATATGATATATACTAATCTCTGGTTGATGAGCTCTCGAGAAATTACACTACAAATAACAAAAATGGCAAGCATTATCAACAATATCCATCTTTCATCTATTTTTAGATGAAGAAGGATATTGTTAGTCATGTCATTGTTGTTTTTAATGAAGGTCCTCCTTTAACAAAGCATCGATCATTACATCGATTTTTATTTCAGGTACACATTATTATTATTTGTTAATATTTAATAAATTGACCAATTTTTTATATGTTAATATATACACACAAATCTTCTCAATATATTTTTTTTCATTTTTAGAAATTATTATACACGAGTATCAATTTATTCAACTAATATAATTTTTTGAGTAATATTAGAGGTGTAGGGGAAAAACCTAAATATAGCAATAATTTTATAAATTTATTAGATTAAATAAAAACAATTATCAATCTTGATAAATTTATATGATAAAACTTAAATAATTTAACTTAAGTTTGTGTAAAAAGTAGTACTGAGCTGAATAGATATTTAATATTTTACTGGGGTTTTAATAACCTTAAAACCAAATTATAATTAACTCAAAGTTAAGAAAATTATTTTTAACTCTTCTATTAAATTTATTAATTTTTTCTTATCACTATTTTCAACTTATAAATTATATCTGAAAAACTTAAAACATATAGTGGATAAATATGAATTACATAAAATAAAAAATAAAAAATTATAATAAAAGAGTTGGAGATATTTTTTATTTTCTTGTAAGTAAACAGTTTCTTGGCTAATAAGTTAGAAAACAAATCAAAATGAATATTCCAATATATGAGATCAAAGAAATCTCTAACTACTGACTATTCAATAAAACCAATTTTTAGATTGGTTTTCAGGTGTGATCACTTGACACTAACAAAATAAAACACTTAAAACAAGTTGAATTTTTCTTTCTAGTAAAGTCATTTCAATACGGTAATATATACAGGTATTAAATATATAACCTCACATATTGCAATCATTATTCGAATTGTTCATAACAATTTAATAATAAATAAATATATATTAAACTAGTGGGTGTTTGTTCGTTCAACCTACAAAATTGCTCTTGCTCGCTCACATTAAATTAGAGAGGAATTTTAGCGTGTTTTTGTGAACTAACTACAAAATATCTCGATCGCTTACATTAAATTAGGGAGAAATTTATATGTATGCTTTCGTGTATTTTATTTGTGTGATAAATTAATATTATTATTTTTGAATAAATTAACATATTATTTATAAAAGTAATTAATTAACAATTAATATTAACAATGAATGTTTACTTGTTAAACTCTATTATTTGAGCATAAGGGTAAAGTAGTTATTTGTATGACATTTTTTTCACACATACATGAAAATGGTTAGTTGACACAATATCGAAATTTAAGTGAATTTAAATTGAGTAAATGATATGAATATAATGAAAATTGATGCTATGAGTTGAATTTAACATGTATTGGATTTTCACATAATGCCCTACGCTGAAACATTCGGCGATCTTGCTAGCCGGTTAGCAAGCGTGGTCAAGGGGCAGTACTCTTGCAGGGGATCGAGGGCGGAGCTCTTGAAAGATGAACGAAATTATTGTTAAAGAACGAGAAGAAAATGTCAAAATTCATTCTGAGCATGAAGAGATCGATACTTAGAATGAAAGTATCGATACATTCTTTGAATGTATTGATACACTAAAGATGCAGATCGACACCCATTGAACGGATTGATACTTACGAATACAAGTATTGATACTTGTAAGTCAGTTGCTTAGAGAGAAATTTCACATCGAACAGATCGATACCTTCTTCAAGGATATCAAACAGAACGATACCTTCTTCAAAGATATTAATCAGTGGCAAAGAGATCGATATTTAAGGAAGAGAAGTATCGATACATGAAAAAACAAAGAGTTGGAAAGTAATTACGAGGTGAACCAGATCGGTACCTTTTTCAAGAGTATCGATACATTAAAGAAAAAGGATCAATACATTGGGATAAATGTATCGATACTCGGGAATCCATAATCAAAACTAAAGGAAGGTATCGATACATAAGTTCAAGGTATCGATACTTTTATGAAACAGATCGATACATAAGTTCAAAGTATCGATACTTTTATGAAACAGATCGATACTTAGGTTAAAAGTATCGATACTTCGCCTATTTTTATAAATACCCAAGAGGGAAATAGACCCAGCATTCCTTCATTTACGTATTTTTCTCTATTCTCACTACAAAAATAGTTTCTCTCATTCTCTTTCTCTCACTCGCGGATTTCCTTGCAAATCCAAACCAAACTCTTAAGTTTTCCGTTAAATCCAGAGCCTATATGATTCTTCATCTTCTCTTCTACAATGTGATACCAAATGTGGGCTAGAACAAGTAGAATTCAACAAGAAGAAAATTAGGGTTTTGCTTACAAATTGGGGTTTGTATGGATTAAATAGAGAATCGATGTTTTAAGGACTTTTACGTGTACCAAGTAAGTTCATTAACCAATTTCAAGTACAATTTGTACGATTTTGAACATGTTGAAACCTAGGGTTATTGTTCACCTGAAAGATTTACTTTTAATTTCTTAAAAAATCTTGATACATGTAATGAAATGGTATGATTGGAAGTATATAGTGATGATATAAGTGTTGGATAATAATTAAAATGTGTGCATTTCATGTTAGACAAGAAATGTGAGTTAAAAAACTCACTGCCATGGGATTTCAGTAATGGAAATCGAATAAATGGCACTCGTAGATTAGCTTCGAGAAATTTGTTGTGTCAACTAAGAGAGTTAAGTCATGTTTTCTACGAGCATTACATTTAATGCATATACGTTATGTTATTTGAAATCATGGAATTCATTATATATGCATGTATGGTGTTAGGTTTTGAGAACCCGAGAGAATTACCGATTGAGTGTGAGGATCAGTAGTGGGAGTGGTTACCCTCCTCTTTGTTGTGAGTAAATTTATACAAACATCAATAATAAATAAAATGCATGTGACATTTATATGTATGCTTGCATGTTAAACAAGCCTTTTTATGATTGAATTGAAATGTGTTTTACCTGATATTGGGATGTTTTTATTTATTTAGTCTGCTGATTTGAAATACTTAGATATACATGCTAAAATGGCCAGGGAGGCCTGATTTGTTTAAATGTGTTATAATTATTGCTGAAAATGATTTGTTTAAATGAAAGGGTTGAGGAGGCCAATATTTATTTTATATGATGTATAATTATTGTTTTTGAAATGATTTATAAATGCATGTATATTGGTGATGAGGCCGATAAGGCTAGTTATTGTTTATTAGCCAGTAGGCCATGTTATTGACTTTATATATAGGAAGGTAGCCTATGAGCGAACCTGTTGAGAGCCGCATAAGTGAGTGGGGCCGCAGTGGGGCTGGTATAAGGGGGAGAGGCCATGGCAAGCCCATTGTGTGTCGTGTACTTATTTGCGATTTTAGAGATCTTATGGAAAGTTCTGGCAACTTGATAGAGATCTCATGGATTTGACAGATTACGAGGACAGTCGATCATATCACCAAACGACTACTCGGGGCCAACATTAGTGAGGCGGGCTAGTTTTTATAAACGCATGCTTTTTTAAGAAAATAAATAATTTTATAAAGCATGAGAATGATTTACTATTTAATAAATTTTTATTGCATATGGTTTATACATGTAAAGCCCACTGATGGTTACGAATTTTGTCCTGACCAAGATAGCTTGTTGAGGACGTATGGCTAGCCCAATTGATTGTGTTTTAGAACTATTACAGACTAATGAAATGCATTGTGAACATTGATTTACATGAATATGTATATATGTATTTTGAATACATTGTGAAATAAATCTCAATATCTGTATTTGTAAATGCCTGTGCATGTATGTGTATCGATATGTATGTATTTACTCACTGAGTATAGTTGTATACTTACCCCTTACCATTTTGACTTTCAAGCAAGGAGCATTAGTCCTTGCTGGACTACTAATGACAGTAAAGTGTACTCAACGCACTTGGTAGGTTATTTTTTTCTTGACTTACTTGTGTCATTGGAGTCTATTAAATCTGTAATACATTTTGGATTTGTATTATTTCAGATGAATGTATTTTTCTTGGGATTTGGATTTGGTTTTGGATTATGAGAAGAAAATGTGAACTCTGATGACTTTGAAAGAAACTTATTATTTTGTTCAACCCATGTGTAATATTTTGATTTGATATTTTTATATAAATTTTGCATGTTGTTGATGAATTGATAATGGAGATCAATTCTATGATATAATCCCATGGATGGGAGTTTATTTTGATAAACTGTTTTCAGGTATTGAGTAAATGGTTTGATAGCTTTACAGACTCTTGTGGTATATCTTGAATATAGGGGATGTGTTATGAAGATCTGTGGCAATTGTCACAGTAAGACTCTAGAGTCAGGGCGTGACATTACTGACAAATATTTGATTTTATGGTCCATAATTAGAGGGAAAATATTAACATAAGAATTAATGCATCTTGCATATTTCAAAGTAGGAAAGAGTATGTATAGTCATAAAACGTGACATAAAGCTGAATTTAAAAGGGAAATAAATAGTAAAATTAAAATAAAAAGGCCAATGTAAAAAAGGAAGACTTTATCAAATTGTGCCAATAACCCAAATATACCTCCACTTACTGTAAGCAGTTTTGTACGAATTTGTTAAATGTCAATATATACTATAACGCCCTATTTTAAAACTTATTCAATCAATCAATATTGCATAATGTTACATCATTTTATACAAAGAATATTACTATTATATGATTCTTAAATGTCTATAATTTCTAAATTCCTTACACGTACAAAGAGTTATATATATAACTAATTCTCAAACTTATAATTACTCTATTAATTACACATATACCAAATTTTTCATTTGTACTTAACTAACTTTGCACGCGTCCTTCGTCACTTCTACGTACTATTCTTTGAAAAATAAAGTTTTTACAATAAAGAGTGAGATATAATCTCAGTAAGTAAATAATGCAAATTTTTCTAATATCGATGTGATATAGAATATATTTCTTTTCTTTTCAAAGTAATAATATTTGCACAAACAGATCAATGAATTGTTAAACTATCAATTAACACAAAAATTCATTCATATTTCAAACATTTTCAGAATGGCTCAGTCAGTTAGTGTCACCTGCACTCACAATGACCTGGATCCAAAACGTGATCACGTATTTTGCTTAAAGTAAATAATCTTTCCATTTCAAACATAATAGAAACGTGCATAGCACATTAAAAAGAATTCTGAATGACTCACAATTACCGCATTTGATATGAGACCCAGTCAAATCAGAATAAATATTAACTAATGATTAGAGCAGTAAAATCATTTTCATTCATAAATATTCATACATTGACATCATTTTCAACAATCATTTCATGAATTTAATATCAGCATATAAAACATTCAAAATTCTCAAATTTTATATTATTTTCAAACACATGCTCAGATATCATATTATTTCAAAAGTAGTAAAATGCATGCACGATTTACTTACCATAATAGAAGAGTAATCACTCTCATTAACAATCCTCCCTACTAACTTAATTCTTCTCCCGAATTCTTATAGCCTAATACTACAAATATATAAATTATATCTTTTACTATTCAATTAATCAATATAAATATTTTAAATGTGATATCGTAGAATTAGTGTCTAAAATCCCTTAGTTTTATTCATATCACTAAGTTTAACTAACTAAAGTCATTTACTCGATTTTCAACAATGAATTTTCGTAGCTAATTTATTCTAATTCTCATTTTCGACTATCCTAAATTTACACATTTTTGCCAAAGCAAATAAGTACGACTTTGGTCTAAATACTGTAGCAAAAACTATTCAACATCGAATTACTGTAGTAAAAGACTGTTCATATCAGATTATTGTGCAGATTAAAAGTACTATGCAAATCGAAGCTACTGTACCACATTTAAAAACACTGTAATACCTTCAAAAATAGTGTTTATTCGAGAGCAAAATATCTTAATTTCTTCCAATCAACACTTAAATTAATGCTAAATCAACTCAATACTACATTTCGTACTCTAATTCAAAATAATCTAATATTTTCTATGTAAAATTAAGTAAAATTTTCTCGGATAAATAGTGATATTTAATTTCAATTCATACTTAAAATTAAAATTCAAGCTTCTAACGCGTTATAAAACTTACCGGTAACTAGAATTTGAAAGAAAATCGTTCGAATTCGAAGTAAATTGGCCGAAATTTGAAAGAGAATGAGAGACTAAGGTTTTGTTTTTGTGAAAAAAGAAGGGGACGAATAACTACTAAAACGGGGAAGAAGATGACCAAATTTGATTTATTTTGGTGTGTAAAATATCAATTAGCCTCTATTCTTTTTAAAATTATAAAAATAGTTTAAAATTTTAAAATAAACTTTTATTTTAATCCTAACAAAATTAATTCATCCTTAATCCCAAAAAATCTAATTATAACTCAAATCTATGAATTTAGATTTAGACCTAAATAAATAACACCATTCTAAATCCAAAATTCAATCATTTACCTAAAATTTAAAAGTTATATGAAATTTTAATTAATCAAATAACATCAAATAATTTGATTAAATTTTCTAAATTTTAATTCAACTAGTATCTATTGTATTTACCTATAATAGCCGTTTTATGAAACCACCACCATACAAGTAAATAAACTGGTGCACTTGATTAAACTCATTGCAATTACCACTACCATTTGAAATGTATGGTAACTTAGCTAAATTAATATATTATTAATGAACCTATTCTTTTAATATGCATTCATTGTAGTAGCAGCAATTATTATTCTTAAATAACTCATACTTCCACTGACCAACTCTAATAACAAGTTCCAACAATCGTATAATATTAAACATATATCTTATTGACTTGTAATCTAATCATTATATTTAAGCTTAAAATTTACATGATCTCAATGCTTAAACTTTACTGTCATCTTCTCTTATTCTAAATATAACATCACCATCCCTTATTCTATGATATAACAGAACTTATGAATAACTTCTACAAAATTCTGTGTATTACAGATTCACTAAGGTCAATATAACATACAACATAAAACATTTAGCCATATTCTTTATGAACATTCCATTTTTATGCCTATAAGTATAATTATTTGAGGATGTGTAATTCATCTAAGATATGTATCTGTGATATTAGGTTCCGAAAACCTGAGCGAAGTGTCGAGCAAACACGAAAACATGTAGTGGGAGTAATTACCCTCCTTTTACAGTGAGTGGATTTAGACATACATAATTAAATAAATAGAATACATGTAATATTTATATGTAATGCATGTGTGTTAAATTGTTACAAAATGAAATGTTTACAGTTGATTTATATTGATATTGGGATTGTTTTGTAAATGAGGGTATGTTGTACCAATTTTATTTGATATACATGCATGTAATGGCCGAGAAGGTCAAATTTGAAATTTATGTTGTAAACCTTGTTTAGAAATTTATTGGTTGGTGAGGCCGAGTTTTGATTTACATGAGTAAACTATTTGATTTGAAAATGTAAAGTTTTAATGCATATATATTTTGGTAATGAGACCGATAAGGTCAAATATATTGTGATATGACTTGTGGGCCAATTGTAAGGCCTTTGCGCCTACTTATTTACTGTATATACAGGTAGGTAGCATATAGATAAACCTATGAGAGGCCGCATAGGTGAGTGGAACCACAGTGGGGTTGTATAAAGGGGATAAGCCATGGTAAGACCACTGTGTACCATGCACTTAGGTGCAGTTAAGGGAGCCTATGGAAAGTCCTGACGACTTGATAGGGATCTCATGGATTTGACGATTATAACGAGGACAGTCACTTTATTACTAAGTGACTACTTGGGGCTAACATCAATGAGACGGACAATGTTTTATAAGTGCATATTTTATAGGCAAAGAAATGAATAATTATTTCATCAAATTGCATTGCACATGATTTTATGCATAATAGGTTCACTGATGGATCTCAATGTTGCCTCGGCCAAGGTAACGGTCGAGATACTATGGCTAGCCTGTTTTGGACATTTTAACTTAATTGCAAACTAATAAATTATTTTACAGTCATATGTTGTACATGAGATGTATATATGTATTTTAAGCATGACATGTTGAGAATAATCCCAATATCTTTAATTTAGAAAATGCGTGTGCATGTATATATATTCGTATGTATATATTTACTCACTAAGTATAGTTACATACTCACTCCTTATAATTTCAACTTTCAAATTAGACACGTTAAATCTCACAGGGCTAGTAGTAGTAGTAGAGAACCTATGGCGCATTGTGTAGGTTTCCCTCTTGACTCATTATGTACTTGGGCCCACTAGGTGTGCTTATTTAGTGATATATTTTTATTAAGAAAAATTCTTAAATATTTGTAAGTAATGATTTTGTAAATGTTTACGTTTTGTTCAACTCGAATGGAAAATAATTTTCATAATGTTATTTTTATTACTGAATATTTGTTATGCATGAATTGATTTTAGAGATCAGTTCTTTGATGGTGATCCCATGGATAAGATCTATTATATATAAACTGTTTTTAGAATAAAATGAGTTGACAAGAAAGCCTTACAAGCTCTTTAATACAGTCTAGGTATAGAAAATGTATTACCATTTTTTCCATTTTAACTTGATTACCATTTTTTTCCTTATTGGTTCTTAATTATTTAATTGTTATATAATTTTTTTTTCTTTGATTTGCTAATCCTGGGACAAAGTAAAAAATATAAATATAAATTTGGACAATTAATTCACACATAAAATGAAAAAGAAATATTGGTAAAAATATAAAATTTTATTCACAGTTTTTTAACATGTATAAAATATTTAAATATTTAGTTATGATTTTATCATCATATAAATTGGACCACAATAAATTATATTTCTGGCTCTACCACTCGTGAAAAAGCTCTCGGCCTCGAAATAATTCACCTCATTTTCTTCTTATTATTGCTGATACATCTTATTTTATGATTTCTTTTCCAATTTTTTGACAATCGAAAGAGCGAACAAAGTAGCAAAATCTAACCCAAAGCAAAATCCAAAAATACGAGAAAACGAGAGAATGGAGAATTAAAGAAGAGTTATTATATTTATACTTTTGTAAATTTAATTCAACTGTAGGGTTATAGTTGTCAAGTTTAGCTTTTCTTAAAATATAAGAGCATTTTTTTAGATGTTCTATTAAAAAATTTATATACGGAGGTAATAGTATTATAGGTCAATGAAATATTTTTGGAAGTTAAATAATATTGTATTACCTTCCAATACATATTAGATTATGTTAAGATTTTGCCAATTTTAAAGAAAATATATGTAAATAAACCTTACAAATATTAGAAGAATCGGTCCTAAAAAATATATCAATATATATATATATAGGTAAGAAAAAAAATACAAGAGGAAGAAGAAATTTTAAGAACAAGAAATTGAAGCTGATCTCAAGTTTAGTGAATAAAATTATTGGTATTTTTACTTTACTTTTAGGAAAAAAAGAATAAGATTTATGAATTTTTGTCCGCATTAAAAATAGTTCTTCAATGCCAAAAGAAATTGGGCTCACCCAGAAAATCCTTTTTGGAATTAGAATCACATTTTGACGTCAAATTGTTAAGTTTCCTTCCACGCATTGTAAAATGCTTGTAGTACATGCAAATGCATACATATAATATAAAAAATAATTATAGTAGTTATATAATCTTCAACATTTCATATTTGATTATTACTTTTGTAAGGATTTTCAGAGTTGACAACTTGTTAAGACATAATGCATTAAAACTTTTGAGTTAATTTTGAAAACAAAATTTTGTTCTTAGTGCGTTGTTGTAGGTAAGGATTCTCAATGAAGGTTAAAAAACTTATAAGTTCTCTTAGAATATTTGAGATGAACGTAAAAAAACTGAAGAAGAAGAAAAGTTTAGCCTTCAAGCCGAAGCAAAGCATGCTAAAACTGAAGAAGATACATATATTGATGATTCTAAGGCGCTTGTTTTTTTCGCTAAAATTTTTAACAAAATTCTAAAAAATATGAAATATAAGAATAAGCCAATATCAAATTTTTTTTTTTCAAAAGGTAAGTCATCTTTCAAACATTTTGAGAATAACAATGATGTTAAATGTAAGGAATGTGAAAGATTTGGTCATATACAAGCCAAATGTGCCAATAAACTTAAGAAGATATCAAATGCCACGAATATTACGTGGTATAATGATGAATTAAAAGATAAAACATTAGAAAATGTAAGTAATTACATTTCTTTTAATTTTTACTCACGTTGAAAAGATGAAAAACTATAGGTATTTAGTCTGTTGTACAGAATAAATGAATATTTGTTGGAACTAAACAAAAAAAAATGACTAATTTTGAAATCGATCTCTGTGAAATTGATTATGATGAAAGTGGTAATGAAGATGAGTTAGATATAAATGCAATATAGGCTTCTTATAAATTGATATTCGACAAATGGATAAAAGTATGCAAATGTAACAAATCCTTAAAAAAGGAAGTTGGTAGTCTTTTAAAAAAAACAAACTGAAGTGAAAAGAATGATGAATAATATGAAAACCATCATTGTTGAAAAATATAAAAGGATAAGTGAAGTAGAATATGAGCTTGAGTATACTCAGAAGTCTTTGAAGATGCTGAATTCAGGTAAATCTAAACTTGATCACATTTTTACCTTGGGAAAACATTACGACAATCATCAAAGACTAGGTTACCATAGTGAAAAACCCTCAAGTTCCAATATTGTGTTTGTCAAGCATCACCTACTGATTTCAGTCTTTCTACCACAATCAAAGGGAAGATTTTAAATCATTAATCCTATGGTTCACTAGGTAAGACTAAAATATATTTTTTTCTTACTTGTCATTTTAGCAATAATAAAGGTCACATTCGACCTAATTGCTTTAGAATTTTGAAATTCTTGATAAATAAAATAAAAAATAAAATTTAAGACTTTTCAAAGACTCAGAAAAATATGGGTAAAGAAATAAAAAAAAATAATGGCTTTATTGCTTATACATTCTTAAAAGCTTGTGCTACTAACTCTTTATATTTTAAATGTGGATGTTCTAAGCACTTGACAAGAAATGATGAAAATTAGGTGGATTATCATAGTTGTTTAGAAGGACATGTGACTTTCAATGACAATGCAAAAGGATGGGTGACTCATCTAAATCAAATCACATCATCTCAAATTAAATTAGAAGAGAACCATCTTCTAAAGTAAAGAAAAATTATCACTTTGATCTCATAATCAATTATCTCAATGAAAGCATGGTCACAAGAAAGAGGTATGTTTCTATTGTCAAATATTTGTGATATACTTCTTTAATTGAACCAAAAAATATGAAAGAAGTATTATTAGAAGAATCGTGGATAAATGTTATACAAGAAGAATTTTAACAATTTGTTAGGAATTATATGCGGACATTGTACTAGACCCAAGTATACTAATGTTATTGGAACCAAATAAATTTTTAAGAATAAAACTGATGAATTTGGTAACATAGTGAGAAACAAAGGTTAGGTTAGTTGCTCAAGAATAAATTGATTTTGATGAGACTTTTGCTCATATATCTATATTAGAATCAACTAGATTACTTTTTACTATTGCATTGTTCTAAGCTCTAAATTATTTCAAATGAACGTAAATAGTACATTCTTGAATGGAATTTTGAATGAGGAAGTCTATGTAGAACATCCAAAAGGTTTTGAAGACCCTAACTTTCCTAATTACGTATTTAGACGAAGAATACATTATTTACGTTAAACAAGCTTATAAGGTATGGTATGAGATGTTAAGTAACTTTTTTAAGTTAGAAAGGATATAAGAGAGTGCAAGTAGATAAGATTTTATTCATTAAGATTTTTAATTCTGGAATTATTATTGCTCAAATATATGTTGATAATATTATTTTTTGTTTTACTTTTGAAGTTAAATTGCAGAAATTTGTTGAGCAAATGAAAAATGAATTTGAGGTGAATTTAATTTGAGAACTAACTTATTTTCTAGGTTTGCAGGTTAAATAACTTAAGGTTGATTTTTTTATCACTAAAAGTAAGTATACCAAAAACTTAGTTAAAAAGTTTGGATAGGAAACTGCCAAACACATGAGGATACCTATGGGGACTATTGCAAAATTGTCTAAAGATGATGATGGTCCTAGTGTTGATCTAAGTTTATTTAGAGTATAATTGGTAGCTTGCTATACCAAATTGGGAGTCGTCTAAACATTAGCTTTAGTGTAAGAGTTTGAGTTAGATACCAAGTAAATCCTAAAGAGTCATATTTATTCACTATTAAGAGGATCATTCATTATGTAAATGGGACTAGTAAGTATGGTATTTGGTTTTCTAATAACACTAACTTTAATCTTATTCCCTTTGTAATGCTAATTAGGCAGGTAATGTAGATAATTGAAAGATTATAACTAGAGGATGTTTCTTTCTTCATACAACAAGAAACAAAACTCAATTTCCTTATCAACTATTGAGGCCGAATACATTGATACAGAAAGATATTATGCACAAGTGCTATAGATGAAACAAATGCTTAAGGATTATGGTATTGTACAAGATCTTTTGAAAAATAAAAGAAAAATTAAAAACAAAAGAGAAAAAGCAGTAACAAGAAACAAATATGCATTGCACATATATATGCGTTTCTTTTAATGGATGATTTTGAGATCAATATGATAAGATTAGTTAAACTCGCTCATTCTCTATAAATCATTGAAGTTAATAAAATTAAGAAAATTTGCACACATACATAACATGTTTAAGCTATATGTTTAATTTATTTTATGGTGCAAAGTACTAGAGTTCTAATTTTGAATGTTCATCCATCTTGAATTGAGGAAAAATTAGAAAATCATGTTAACATGAAGTATTCAGCTTTTAAAGTTCTAAATTTTTAAATTTGCTTTGTTGATATTTGCGTGAATTGTGGATTTATTTGGTCAAAATGTCTAAATTTGGGTCACATTGTAATTTTATATATCTTTGAGTAGGTGTTTTGCTTGAAATTGACAATTTTGTGCTTAAAACTTAAATTCTGAAATATTGTTATTAATGGACCAGTTTGCTACTTTTTGAAAAATGTTGGTTAGAACATAATTTTGAACTTTTTTTCGTGGGTATCATTTTGCAAGATTTTGAAAGTATTTTTGAGTCTCAGTTGCATTAGTCAATTCTTGTAAAATAGTTCAATTGAATTTTGACAAATTTAATTTAACTTAGGATTTTTAGCTTGATTATGACCTAACTCAATTTTTTTCTTTTGCCTTTGCTTGTTACAACATCAATGGTGAGAACCCATAACAATCCTCTTCATAGACATGCTACTAATCCATCTCAGGCTATTGCCTAAGAGTCTCATTCACCACCAACTGATTTTTCTGCTTAGTCTTCTTGATGCCTCATAGTTGCATCAACTTCTTGTTCTAGACGAATTTCATGTGTATCATATCCTCTATATACACTATCTGACTTAGCGTCATTGGATTCTGATGAAGAAGGAACTCAGTTTGACAAAGAAGCTTCTCTACCATCTATTCTAGAACAACTAGCAACCATTGAGAAACCTGAAGTTGATATTTTCCTAGGTCATAACCTAGTTCACCAAAGACATAATCATCTATTAAATGCAAGAGAAAAGGAAAACATGTATGTTCTCAATCCAATGTTAATGTCTTTGCGATTTTTTCAGATAGATTTTATACTAAAAAGGGACAACATTTGTGTTTTATAATGCTCGAAAGGAAATTTGTATGTGAAAGGGTGATACAAATAGAACAATTCAAGGAATATGGAGTTGTTGATGTTTTGATGAAAAATAAACAATTAGCAAGTGTCAATCGAGTGTGTCAGTATTTGGCTTTCATTGTTTATGAGTTTTATGTTGGAGTTGGTACTTTAGTACCAATCTCCTTTTTATGAATTATTGATTATTTATATAAGTTTATACATTTTAGAGACAATTTTTTTTATACTTATATGCTATTTAGGTTTGTCTTTGACATTACTTATTGGTAATTTGAATTTATCCAAATTGATGAATGTAATTGAAAATGATAAATATATATACACATTTATTGTAATGAACATAATAACAAAGAGTTTTTACATTAAGACAACTTTACTATATAGTATATTCGTAAAAAAATTCTTGATCATAGGTTTACTAACATAGGTCGGTTAATAAACTGGATAGACTAGTGTATGTAATGTATTTTGATATATTCAGATGGTTTATCTCAATGAACTATAAGTTTGGAGAAGCTTGTACATATATGTAATTGAGTGCTCATTGAAGAATGGGTTCACTGAATTGAGTCACCAAAAACTTCTGATAGACATTCAATAGAAGCTCTTTCTGAGTTGAGTAGGCATATGTAGTTCTTTGACTTGAGATGCCATATAATCTTGTGTGTGATCTTTTATTCTTAGATGCCATACATGTTATAAGCCTTTTATGGTCTGATATCTGAATGGTTGTTGGGAATAGACTGACACACATGAAGATTAGTTTGTATATAATAAATGATATGTTATTCCATGTGGTTAGGGTAACTATCCTATTATCTTTAGAATCAAACTGCATTCAATCTCTTATCAGAGTATTCATTGAAAATGAGTTTATAATGTTTAAGATAAAATTAGAAAAAAGTTTCTAAATATTATTTACATAGTGTAAATGTAAAGCTAAAGTAAAGTTGAGTACAATATATAGACTTGACGGAATAATCTACGTTTATATACTCAACTAAGATATCGGATGATAGAAAGACTATATGTATGTAGTAACTCAATTTGTATAGTTCACGAGAATTCATGTCATTTGGGATTGCCATAATATGTAGGTAGACGTCACACATGGACTTATAGAAAATTTCTATATGACAAATATATGTGAACCGAGCGAGTAATACAACTTGGAGTGTGAATACTAGAAGCTTGATTAATATTTATTAAGAGTTGATAATGATAATTAATGAATTAATTATGATATGATTATAATAGTTTATTAAAAGGACAAATGGGTAAACATTAAGCATGATGTATAAACATTAAGCACAATGTGTAAATGTTAAATATGATGTATAAATGCTAAGCATGATATATAAACATTAAGCATGATGTGTAAATGCTAAGCATAATGTGTAAATTTTAAGTATGATGTGTAAACATTAAGCGTGGTGTGTAAACATTAAGCATAATATGTAAATGTTAAGCATGATATATACATGAATGTGATGACAAAGTTTTGCAATATTTTGATTAGCGTAAAGTTTTGTAACATGTGTTAGAAAATCATTCGGTCTTGAACACTATATAAGCTCAATTAAGTTTTGGTTTTAGATATTGAAAAATTGGTCCTAAAATGTTATTGCTTCTGAAACCTCTCTACTATTTTTGAGAATTTAAATTCCCTCTATTGTAGAGCTCCTAGTGGACAAGTTAGAGTTTATCCTCTGGTGGAGGTTCTGCTGAAATAAGCAATTGTTGCTTGAAGCTAATATTGGTAACCAGTAAGTTAATGATTTATTGTTTAATTAATTTTTAACTTTGATAATTGTTATCTTAATCTATACTAGTAAGTAGCGTACTTGTATGGT
Organism: Cedrela odorata; assembly: GCA_035584115.1. Lineage (NCBI taxonomy): Eukaryota > Viridiplantae > Streptophyta > Magnoliopsida > Sapindales > Meliaceae > Cedrela > Cedrela odorata. The sequence continues at coordinate 29,980 of JAXCLQ010001565.1, forward strand.
TATGTGCATGTCAATGTGAAGTAAACAGTTAGCACAAGCGTGCTCTGTTTCACTTGCACAGTGGAAGCGAGGCGCGTAAAATCAATTTTTGGGCTTGCGACTGCTGCAGAAGAGCCATGGCTATCTCATGAACCTACAGAATAGGCTACTAACTGATCCAGATATGCTCGCATATATGTTTTGGCTTTCAAAACAATTTTTAAAATTTAAATCACAAGCTTAGAAGTCTTACTTCTTAGTTGTGATCCAGTGTAGCAAGAGAACGCCTTCACTTGCTTCCTCAAGTGGTCCACACGTCGGAATGATGATACCAGTTCTAGCTTATTGGGATCTTCAAGCTTTGGTTCAAGCTTCACCAAGTTTAACCAAGCTTTCTCTCTCTAGATGTTCTCTTCTCTCTCTTCTGTTTTTGCTCTAGTTCATAACCAAGTACAACCCAAGTTTGCTTTACTAAGCAACTCAAGGTTGAAGAAGAAGAAGAAGGCACTCTCAATTTTTCTCAAAAACTAAAGGTTACATTACGTTTTGTATGTGTTAGGCTTAACACTTAAGCCTTGTTCAATTTTCTTCCACCGACGCCACCTATGCTTAGCCTACTTGCATTTAACAAATCGTCATATGAATTGAATGCAAACAATGAGTCATGGTTTTGGTTGGTGGCTTGCATTGATTACTATTAATCAAATGCATGTATTACAATAATAAATATATACATTAATGTCATTAATATATATATATATATATACTTATATAAAGAGAGAGAATAAATAATATACATATATATATACATATACATTAATAAATACCTAATATATATATTATTACTTTAATAATATATATATTAACAATAAATATTAAGATATTTATTATTATATTAATATAATTGATATTTATATTTTATGATTACATTAATCATATTAAATATAATATCCATATATTAATATCATAATGCCCATAAATCATATTTACGGTATCCCATAATTAAACCGAAATAATTTTCACGTATATACGTGTTAGTGCGTCAGAGCTGAAAAATATATTTTTACAATAAAAAATTAAATTGCTACCCGATCAATATCTGTACAATATCATTAACTAATTAATAATTATTGTATAGTAGCAATAGCTATCATCATCAAGTAGCTGACTATATGTGTGACCCTTTGGGTTTACTATGAACTGGACATGGGTGATCACGAACTCCTTCGTATCACTTTGGAATAACTCTTTGTAACTAAAATTTCCAATGATCATAACTGACTTTTAGCAAGACGTCATGATCTCTAGACACTAATGAATCTATATAGTTGTAAGTACATGTATTAAAGTCCCTCTGCTGTCGACTTTCAATCTAGTACGGGTATGGAATCGTCAAACCCTTAACTCAATCATAGAAATAGGGTCTCAAATTATATATAGGAATCATGTATCCAAAAACACCTTTCCAGAAACATATACTCTAGCTAGAGATTTCATTTCCCATGTATGACATCCCCACTGAGGATGTCAAGTTCTAATATCCGAGCCATCAAATTTTATCTTAGTCATCATATGTATTGCTAGCAAGTTTCTTTCACCAAGTGTGGCTAGCCTAGTGCTATATACACAAGTGAACGATGTGCCTCAGTACAAAGGGCAAACGTGATACCTCAGGTCAAAGGACTAACGGTACACTAATACGGCTGTGTGACGTATCATTGACTGTGGATAATCACCCATGTGATTCATCACATTTGGTCATGTTCAGTAACAAGTTCTCCAACATGTTACCCATATTTATGCTCTTATGACATGAGACTCATTACCCAACTATTAGAATCCAATACTAATCATTGGCAATATCGAACATGCCAGTCATGCGATATCATACTCTTATATGACAACACCTCAACCGAGAACTGATTCGGATGTATTTAAATCAAACTATGTACTCATATCTACAACTCCTTACAGATAGAGTCTTGCGTCATAATACATCTTAGGATCTCATTCTGTATTTTATATACAATATATATACGCAACTGAATATGCAAAATGATATAACAATCATTTTATTAATCGTAAACTAATTTACAATTAATTACAAAGTTATATATATATATATAAGGATAATATCCCTAAACCGTATAATACGATTAGTTCTAAGGTATATCTCCAACAAAATGAAGGTTCTGGCACCAAGGCTATAATGCCTCATGAGTCTAGTTTTTAAATGGAACCATTGTGGCCCCACTTATCTTTCCTAGGAACCTACCTAGTGTACATTTGCATACATACGTTTTATTATTTTTGGCTTTTAATTATATATTTAGCAACTATAAGTTAAATTATTACATGTGCATCTGTATCGCTTCCACTATATACCTATAGTAGAAAGGGCTTGACTCAAATACATGAACTTTCTATGCTAATCTGTCCACAAAAATAGGTTCATCAAACTCTCCTTAGAATAATTATGTATATGTTCGTGGCCATGTGTTTGATTTTTCCTAAATTGTTATTAACATTTTTATTTGCAAGTGAGAACTTTGATATAACATCTCGATCAAGTACTCCAACACTTTCACCAAATGAGATTGCTTCTAAACTTATGGGTAATAACTTTTAATGGCCGATTGAGTCAAATTTATGAGCCTCTTTGATGACCATATTCTATCCAACTTTGCATTCAATTGCTATTTTAAATTGTTCATTCCCATTACACTATACAACATCTTATGATCATGCTAATGCTTCTCCACCTCCTCGCTCCTCACTCCTCGCTCCTCAAAGAAGCATACAACAACCTCGTCAACATCTCTAAAACGCTCATCGTGACATCATTAGACTGATATCTCTCTATTGAGGTTAATTTTTAATTTCAATTTTTAGTTGATTTATCTCTTTTGAGGTTAATTTTTAAATATTTAGATTTTTAGGCAATTTTTTTTTTCTTGGATGATATTATTCTTGATGCTAACTTATGAATAAAATGTTAGTTCGTTATAATTGTATTTTTGTATTTTTTTTTTTGAGTTGTGTAATTCTAGATTGAATAACAATTATAGAGATGTTTTACTAAAAGAAAGTCAAGGGATGAGATTATTAGGATTTTCAGAGTTAGCAACTTGTGAAAAATTACTTGGACATAATGCATTGAAGTTTCTTGCGTTCATTTTGGAAAAAAAAAAAATTTGTTGCAAGCTCTGTTGCAACAATTTGAACAGATTTTGGACGATTTTGGTTTAAATCTTAATGTTTTTGGAATAAGATTTTTAAGTTATTTTAATTAAGTATGGACTTCAAGCTTAACTAGGAAATTTGTTTTGACAATTTTACAATTTAAAGGAAAGAAGAATTATTGGGAAACAAAATTTGTAATTAGGAAATAATTTTTCCTATTTAGGATGACATATTCTTTTTAGGATTACAAAACAAAAATGTTCATTAAATAAGGGTTAGGGTTTCATTATTTATTTGTAATATTTTCCGCTGTGTTGCTACCCCTTTTCACTCCAAAAACAAAGAGTTTTGTGTGATTTTTGTTTTCCTTCTTCTTTTTATATTCTAACTTGTTCATTTTTTTTATATTTTAAAGTGAAAATAACTTAGTAAAAATTATGAATCTGTAATTTTTATTTTAATAAACTTAGAGAATTAATTCTCTTAAATGTTGTAAAGATGTTTTGATATTGTTCTTCGAGTAAATAATTTGTGTTAGTTGAAGGGAGTTTAATGGCATCAAGTAAAGGGATCTTACTAAATTTGTTGAAGGGATTTTAACGCCACCAAAGTAAGATGTTCTAATTAAGTTGAAGGGAGCTCGATGTATTAAAGCGAGGTGATCTCGCTGAATAAGTCCACCTAAAATATTCAATATAACGACAATAACATAAAGTGGGAGTCTTTAGTTTTGTATAAGTCCATTGATATTTGTATCATTTTAATTTTTTAGTAAATTATTTTCTCCGGATGTGGCATCGTGGATATAAGAATGAAAAATCCTTAATTGGCTAAATTAATTAAAATTAGTAATTACTTGCTAAAAAAAATTTATCAACTTATTATAATGTGTTTAAAATTTATAAATCAAAATTGAACTTTAAAAAATTTCTAATATTATTTATTTCTTATTATCGAAGGCGCCATATCTTCGCATTAAAATAAATAAATAAAACAACAATATTGAAAATCAGAATTTGAATCCATGACTCTAGTTAAGTTACTACTAGACTCATAAGTTTAAGTTGATAAATTAGAACAATACTGATACCGAAACGGGCATGTCACGTGGACCAAATCGAGTAGAAACAGAAGATATAAAAGTTTAAGCTCATCGATAAGTGCTTAAACAATAGTATTAAGTAGTATGTCATCGTTTTTAGTTTTATGGCGTTCTTGCAAAGTTGTTTGTTTTGATTTCTTTAATTAAGAAAATTGTACGAGCTTTCATCCGCCCGCTATTTCCATGCATGCATTAATTCTAAGAAAGAAATATCATGTTTCCTGCAAGAAAATCAAAGTATTCATGATTAGCTCTCTAATTGGTATCATAATTAATCTCTCTTAATTTCTTTCTGAAAGAATTCAATAGCTGGAAAACATACGTTTTGATCTTGGTCTTGATTGTTTGTTTGCTATTATAATATGATGTATACTAGTCTCTGTCTGATGAGTTCTCGCGAAATAATTCCTTTCTTTGATAATCTTTAATTTTCTTTCACAGCGAATCTTAGAGAGGAGATTAAACTACAAATAACAACGATGGCACGATCAACAATATCCATCTTTCATCTATTTTTAGATGATGAAGAAGGATATTGTTGGTCAAGCCATCGTTGTTTTTTATTATGATTAGTTGTGTATGGTCCTCGTTTAACAAAGGAATCATCATTCATGTCAACTCCAAAGCATCGATCATTACATCTATTATAATTTGAGGTATTTTTGTGCTAATATTTAATAAATTGACTGATTTTTTATATGTTCATAAATAAAACAAATCTTTTCAATATATATTTTTTTTCATTTTTAGGACACGAGTATTATTATTATTATTATTATCATTTTGAGTAATATAAGGGATGCAAGGAAAAAAACAAACAAATTGCAATAATTTTATAAATTTATTAGATTAAATAAAAATATTAATTAATCTTAATAAATTTATATGATAAAACTTAAAATCATCAAAATACAAGTGAGAATGAGTGATCTGTTCTTTAATTTAAATTGTTTATTGAGAGAATGATGATAAAAAGGACGGTAAAAAGTTAAAAACATATAAAATAAAAATAAAAATAAAATATAAATTTAACTTAAGTTTGCGCAAAAAGTAGGACTGAGCTGAATAAAATTTAATATTTTACTGGGATTTTAATATCCTTAAAGACCAAATCATAATTAACTCAAAGTTAAAAAAAATTAATATTTTTAACTCTTTCATTATAATTTTTAAGTTTTTATTATAATTTTCAACCAATATATTATACCTAAGAAACTTAAAACATACAACGGATAAATATTAATTACATAAAAAAAAATTGTACATATTTTTTATAATTAAAGAGTTTCTTTGCAAATAAGTTAGCAAAAGAAATCAAAATGAATATTCAAATATATGAGATCAAAAAAGTCTGTAACTACCGACTATTTAAATCTACCAATTTTTAGATTGGTTTTCACGTGTGATCACTTGACCGAATGAAACATTAATTTATAACACCAATAAAACAAGTTAAAAAAATATTTCTAGGTAAAATCATCTCAATACCGTTAATATATACAAGTTTTTAATGATATAATCTCACATATTATAATCATTACACGATAAGTTTATAATAATTTAATAATAAATATGTATGTTAAAATGAACGGATGTAGTTAATCTTACTGATAAATTTTTTTGCTTGCTCACATCGAATTAAGGAGAAGTTTATGTGTGTGTTTGTATTTGCGATAAATTAAAATTGCATTTTTTTTAACAAAATAACATATTATTTATAAAATAATTAATTGATATTTAATATTGACAACGAATGTTAACTAACAAATAAATGAATTTATGGTCCATATTTAGAGGGAAAAGTATTAACATGAGAAAATTAAATGGGTCGATGTAGGGAATCAAATGAAGAAAAGAAAATACAATGAATCTTGTATATTACAAAGCAGGGAAGTGTGTGTATAGTGATAAAATGTGACATAAAGCAGAATTTGAAAGGGAAATAATTAGTCAAATTAAAATAAAAAGAACAAAGAAAAAAAAAAGGTCAATACATTCTCTTAAAAAAGGAAGACCTTATTGTTAATTCAAATTATGCCAACAACCCAAAGATACCTCCACCAATTGTAAGCAGCTTTGTATGAATTTCTTAAAAGTCAAATTGTGTCATTATCTCATTATTGTCCAATACTTTTTGCACCTTGCTCATAAATATCTTAAGAAATTTGCATTTTTCTCATAACAAATTACATTAATTGATTACAAAATGATGTATGAAAAGTGTAATAGAAGAAATTACGTAAATGATGATGTAAATATTACATAATAATAGAAGAAATTACATAAAAGATGTTGTCAATATTACACAATAATAAAAATAATTTGTATAATAAATCAGTAACTATAATACTATATATTTAATTGTGAATGTATAATATATTTTAAGGTGCTACAAAAAAAATTAATATTTAAATCTTGCTTATATTTAAAAAGAATGTAATTATTTATATTTACAAACAATATTATGAAGATAAATTAAGGTAATAAAATTTTATTATTATCACATATTTTTTATAATTTATTTTTATTTTTATTTTTAATTGCATAAAATTTTCAAGATCGGGTTAGTGTTAATAATTATTTATTATTATAAAATAAATAATAATATATGATATTATCCGTACTGATAGAATCTGACCAAACACCCAACAAGACGTTAAGGGGAGCCCACAACCACTTGTTAGGAGAAGATCCTACTATGCCATATACATACATATATATATATATATATATAAGATTAAGAAAATAACGGTTAGGTTCCTGAATTTTAGTGAAATGAGAGATACAAATATACTTTATTTATTTATACAAATAAATCCTTAAATATTAGTAACAGTTAAAACTTTCAAGGATATTCGTAATGGTAATTATGCCCACCAATCTGCAGTAGGGTTGTTTTGGGCGCTTTCTGATAACAGTTTAAACCCGCATGGCTTTAAATTTTCTACAAATTGTGGAAAGATGTGAAATTATAAAAAGTTACGCAAGTGTGTAGATTATGGATCAATATTTATATAAACTTTCAATAGAACTCTATTGTAAATGACAATATTTAAAAAAAAAATGATGCAAATTAGATCATGAACTACATCAACAAGAATAATTTTCAATGTTAAATTTTTTGGATAATCATGCAAATTGAATCACGAACTATGTCAATAAGAAAAAATTTATGTCAATAAGAAAAAATTTCAATGTTGAAATTTTATTTATGCTCTTAAAAGCCTTAACATTTGCTAACGGTTAATAACATTAATTAAAGATTTGTTTATTAAAAACGATTAAAATATATTTTTATTTATTATTTTATTAAAATTTAAGGACCCATTTATTAATATCTCATTTATGAATACATAAATATAAGAATCCTCTAATTTTCTCTTTTGTTTAATAATTGTTACATATAATTATTGTTAAAAAGTATTTTCACAACTTTTTTTAAGATTTGGGAAAATCACACTTAAATGGAAGTTTTTTAAAAATTAATAGAAAGTACTCCATTGCAGTAAAATCGTTACTTTTGACAACTACTTAACTAATTCAAACATTAAAACAACTAAAATAACCTTATTTTTTATATTTAATAAATATCAATATTTTTACATACCTCCATTGAAATTAAAAAAAATTACATATAAATAAATATTTTATAAAAATTAATAGAAAGTACCTATCAAATTGGTGATTAATACTTTTTTTAATATGGTAAGTAGGCATGGCATTTTCTACATACACACAACAATATTTAGTTTTGGAGTTCAATTTATCAACAGTAACGTAGTATAGTATTTAAACTAAAATTTTGTTTTCAATTTTGAAGTAGATTTTGACAAATATATTTATATTTTATGATATCTTCGGTTTATATTTATTTGATTATTAGAAATAAATATTTATTCATATATTTGTTTATATTTTGATTAATCAAGAACTATATAATATTGATTAATCAAAACGATTATGATTTATATTATTGTTACTAGAGAAGAAAGTGAATAAAAATAAGCAAAATTTAGTGTAATTTATAAACAAAATTTTAGTATGTTATATTTATTTTTTTGCATTTTATGATTTTGTATGTGATATGTTTTATTTCGAATTAAATTATTTTTTGTTATATTTTTTTATTTATATATTTTTTATTTGATACATTATACATTTAAAGGGTACTTTTTTATTAACTTTTATAAAATATATACTTATGTGTAATTTCGCCCAATGTGAACCTTGTTAAAAGTGACAAGCCATGCTGTCAACTTGCCACGACTTAAAATGGATAACTAAAGAAATTCTTTTTATTTTCATTTTTTATAATATCAATTAAACAAATTCTTAATATTATATTATTGACTTTGGGTGCTGCTTCTATTTATTCGTCAATAGTTTTTAATTTTTGAATCATTGCATTCTCCTTCTCTTTTGTAAAGGGAGAGAGAAGATGAAATATTTTGCAGTGACGCTGCTTTCTTCTTCTTCCAGCTACTTTTTTTGCTGCTTCTGCTTCTGCTTCTGCTTCTTACTTCATCAATCCAACGCTCAAAATGCTACTTTGGACCCTGCTGAAGGTAGGTGCTTTCTTCTTAATTATTATCTTATTTCTCAAAATAGAAATATTTTCTTTTAAAAGAAATTAAAAGAAAGAAAATACCCTCTAAAATATATGGCACGTAAAGTGATCTTGATCTGGTTTTGGTTAGTAAAACTTTAGATAATTACAACAATTAATCAAAAATAATTCTAACACTCAAAAAACAACTAAGCCAATGACTTGAAATTATGTAGTTCATTGAAAAACCATATCCCATCAATCTTTCTTCTTCTTTCAATTGGGTATATATTTTATATATATATATATATATATATATATATTCTTTCTTTGCCTTTATTTTTACAGAAATGTAAGACTCAAAATCTCATGTTAAATAAATTGTCATGTTGTTGCTGAATGATAAGTAGTTGTAAAAATGGTTGGTGAAATTTTCCTAGAAAATATTTTTTATACGAATAATTTTGGTGGTAAGGAAGAGATGACTTATCTTAATATTTAATTTGAAAAAGATGTGTGATGCCAACAAACTATAATTTCACATGTAATAAATTATTTCACGTCAAGGTTTTGGAAGGTATATCTCTAACACATGGCATATTAATTAATTAATTAATTGTCAACCCTCATCCAAATTAATTATAATCAATTCATCATGAAATCTCTAAGGACAAGATCATAATACATATAATAAAATCATGAGGTTGCTCAAAAACGAATAAACTAAAAAACTTTTGAACATTCAATAAAATCCAAGTTTCTTTTTCTTTTTTAAAAAATTAGAATAATAACATATAGGTTTCTAATTTTTATTATTCTTTAAACTAGTACATAAATTGCGATTTTCTATTAAATAAGTGTTTTATAATATTAAAATTTGATTGTAATTTAATATTAAAAAGTGTTTTAGTAATTTTAATTAAAAATAAAGATCGATTTGATATAAATAGACAATCTCTGTCTTTAGTTGTAACATCTTATAAAATCAGTGACCTAAATATTATTACCCCAATTCAAATACTATCATTCCTAGCTGGTCACGTGTGAAATATTGTACAAATATATAATTGTCTCCACCAAATCGCATGTGAACATGTATTCTATAGATTGATTTTAGGTTAATCGTTGAGCAAAAGCTTTTGAAGAATTTCAAAAGAAGTGTCAAATCACACAACATATATAAGAATTTTAACAATTGATTTGGTCATCAATTGAATTAATCCAAATTTTTGAAGCATATTGTCATGACTTTTAATCGAATAAGATTACAATTTATTCTTTCCTTAATTTATTCTAATAAACATGTTCATTTATTATTTTTATAGGGCAGTGTAGATACATGTTGTATTTCTCTTTAATTTTTAGAACTCTTCTATTATATTTTTCAGCTCTTTTGTTATAATTTAAAATTTTATTATTATAATTTTTAACTTATAAAAAATACAACAAAAAATTAAAAATTACATCAGAAAGCTAAATAAAAAAAAAATTAGAGGTTATAATGGAATAATTAAAAACATTAGATAAATAACAGTATATATATGTATATGGACATATATATATATATATATATATATAGGGATGTGTGTGTGTGTGTGTATATATATATATATATATAAGGATGTGTGTGTATACATATATTTATAAGGATGTACATACATATAGCCCCTCTTCCCTAATCCCTAAAGAAGACACTAAAAAAGTTGAATACTCAATTGATCAATTTTTATTTTATTATTCTTATTGCATGAACATTTAATAGAAATAGAAATATATTTTTTTTTTGTTATCAATTCATTATTTAAGAATAATTTATAATTTATACGGTCTTATAACCAATCATTCATGCTTAACTAAATCGTTTATATAAATAATATCCAAATACTAAATTTGACTCTTATATAACTTCGAAAAGTAGATGAAGTAGTTGCAAATATTAAAGAAAGAATGTATTACTCCTCCGTAAGAATTAATTTATTTAATCTTAACCTTTAATAAATTGTTAATCTTATGGTTAAGAATTAATGTAAAAATTTGTATAATTTTAGGGGCCCGCGGAACTTGCCCTATATATCTATATATTTATATGCGTGCACGCGTGTATATATATACACACACGTGTGTATGTGTGTGCACATGTGTGTATGTATGTATATGTGTATATATATATATATATATATGTATGTATGTGTGTGCATGTGTGTGCATGTGTGTATATATGTGTACGTGTGTGTGTGTGTGTGTGTGTGTGTGTGTGTGTGTGTGTGTGTGTGTGAGAGAGAGGTGTCACATGTAATTATTTATCGGACAGTGGACATTGTCTCATTGTCTGCTTTGTAATTAAAGCAGACGAGGTGAAATAAAGAATACAAATCTCTCGAGTCAAATTTAGTAGGATCAAGATAATTATCACACACACAATATATATATATAAAGCAGACAATGAGACTATAATTATTTATCTTTTAACAATTCTTTGTAAATAAAAATTAAAAATTGCTGATTCAAATTCTTAAAAAATGTAAATGTATGCAAGAGAGAATTCTTATATGATACGATTTGTATTGAGGTAGCATGCATTTGATAACTAACTTGTTGAAACTTTTTGTTATTAGGTTGCATTTAATATTTAATAATGTTTGTGATTTTGCGAGCAGCAAGGGCATTGAACACAATATTCGAAAAATGGGATACACAAGCTGTGGCATTGTGGAATGTAAGTGGAGAGCCATGCAGTGGATCTGCCATTAATGGAACTGCCTTTGAGAACCCAAATAACAATCCTGCTATCATTTGTGACTGTACCTTCGACAATGCCACCTGCCACATTACTCAACTGTAATCCTTCTCTTTCTGTCTATCAATTTCAACTTCAAATGTCTTTATATCTTCTCAAACACATTAACTTTGAGCGAAAAATCACTCATTTTTCGTTTTTACATTTAATGACTTCTCCCACCATATTTATAATTTCAAAATTAGATGATCATACAATAACTTAATATTGTCGAGAGTGTAACAGGAGAAGTATGCTCATTTGTTGTTGAAACATGGAATTATTATTTTTGATTAATGCAGTATAATGGTTCATATGATTTTACAGGAGGGTGTACGCTTTGAACAAAAGAGGAATGATTCCTGAAGAACTAGTAACACTACAATATCTTACTCATTTGTATGAATTAATTTCTCACTCAATATTTTTCTCCATTTCAGTCTGCATAAACGCAGTATCTTACATTTATCTATCTGTGTTTGAATTGTGTAGGAAAATTGATCAAAATTACTTCACTGGTCCCTTGCCTGGATTTGTTGGAAATTTATCTCGATTGACTATATTGTAAGTATTCAAAAGATACCCGATAATTTTTTTTTTTTTGGATAAATAACTTTAGATTTTGCTGCTAATTCAGGTCAGTTGCCGTCAATTCATTCTCTGGGCCTATCCCCAAGGAGCTTGGAAATCTGAAGGACTTAACTCTTCTGTAAGACTAGAAAAGCTTTCCTTCTCTTTTTTTTTGGTTGTGTAATGAGTAAAGGGATGAAATACATTCTCTTCAATGTAATACCAAGTATTTTTAGAAAATAAATAATCAATTAAAATCAGAAATTATTCAGTAGACAGACATGCAATTCCCTGTGTTAAGTCCACGCCCTGGGGTGGTAATGTTGCTCAGCTAAAGATGGAAGTGCTTTTTGCATACAAACTGAATATGTTCATTTAATCACTGAAAGAATGTTAATGTTAGAAACGTGAGCAAAACACCCTGTATTGAGAAATATATGGAATCACAGTTGCAGCCATTTTGTATAGAGTATATGATTGTGATTAAGGTGTTGTGGCTTTTAATCACAATTGCTCTGAGATGAAATTTCAATATAATCCGGAGGGTGAGTGGTAAACATTAACTACTAAATAATAATAATATTTAACTGTTGCGATTTCAAAGTTAGGCAGTCCCAAACATATCGACAGTTTTTAATTTCAAATAAGTTTTATTGATACATTACAAATGGGTTCTTGTTTGAAGCAACATCAATGGAAATTCTTATTCTTCTTATATATGTAATGCTGCAGGTCTGTTGGTTCCAACAATTTCTCTGGATCACTCCCCCCAGAACTTGGTAACTTAGTCAATCTTGAGCAACTGTAGGTTCTAACCTTTGTTAGTCATTTGCTTCTCTGTTATCATTTGTCTCAGTTTAGTACTGCATTCTTATGAAATTAAGAAATTTTCAATTGATCGAATTCAACAGTTACGTAAACAGTTGTGGAGCAAGTGGTGAAATTCCCTCTACATTTGCTAACCTTAAAAATATGCAAATTATGTAAGCAAGTTTACATTTTCCATTTTTCTTTCTCTGCATAAAGATTATCCTGCGTGAAGTTGTTTTGTTAATTTTCAGGTGGGCATCAGATGCTCTTTTTACAGGCAAAATACCCGACTTCATTGGGAATTGGACTAAGCTTACATCGCTGTAAGCTTCAAAACTTCGAAGTACATGTTTGTATTCTGTGAATGACAGCAGGGATTTTTCTTGATTTCTGATAATTTTTTCAACATGTTTGTCAAAATGCCTCTGTAGGAGATTTCAAGGGAACTCTTTCGAAGGTTCAATACCATCCAGTTTTTCTAATTTGACCTCATTGACCTCCTTGTGAGTAAATTTCTTGCAAAACTTATCAATCTTACCGTCTCCCTCTCGCTCTCTGGAAAAATGACTAATAACAGTGATATTTGAAATGATGGTGCAGGCGAATCAGTGATATATACAATGGGAGCTCATCTCTTGATTTCATTCTGAATTTAAAGAGCTTGACTGACTTGTAAGTCATATTAAACTTTTTATATATCTCATTGCCTTTAGTAGCTTATACATTTGGGCACTGACCAATTGTATTTTTGGTTATTGTTTTGCTCCATAGGTCCCTAAGAAATGCTATAATTAGTGGTAGTATACCATCTCAAATTGGAGAACTCCAAATGTTACAGACTTTGTAAGTTAACATTAAGAACTAAAATATCAAGTGACATTTTCACCGGTATTTTTTTTAAATTTTTGTCTAAATTTTGCAGGGATTTGAGTTTCAACAACTTAACAGGCCAACTACCAAGTGCTTTATTCAATATTGGTTCTCTTACTGACTTGTAAATTCTTTGAAGCTTTCCTCCAATTCAAGATCCTTACTTTTTAAGTTAGTTTTGGTCTAAGCCTTGGGCTTTGCTAAATACTGTTTGTTATTGCTAATGCACTATACGCTGTTTCAATGGCCAGGTTTCTTGGAAACAATAGTCTGTCAGGAAACCTTCCCAGCCAAAAGAGTGAAAATCTTCAAAATATGTAAAGCTTGGTTCACGTTTCTGATTGAATGCCAGAGAATTTTCAGAAATTACTCATTCAATTAACATAGTTTAATTTTGTTTAGGACATATTTGATACGTACGCTCCTGAGTGTGTCGACTATTTACATATACAAACTGGTTTTTTCTTCTACAATATTTGCAATTTGAACCATGGTAACATATGTTGCATGTTCCAATTTGAAAATTAAGGAAACTAGAAAACAAGAAGGAAAAAAATAAAAAAAACTACGGATATGTGTTGTGGATTTCAGCCACTGGTTATCATCTTCCATACGTGCAATCAGTTGTGAATTTCAGCTTCTTTCATGCAACAACTACCTAATAAACTTAGCCAGATTGTTTCTTAGTCTTGCATATATATTGGTGCATGTTCCTGATCATTCACTGGTTTTTAACATAGTGTTTCCTGCAGAGATTTATCGTACAATCTTCTATCAGGAACTTTTCCCTCTTGGGTGACTTCAAATTTACAATTGTATGTCTCTTGAACCATAATACTCCTCTGTTCCTCTTTATTTTCTAGACTTACTGCTTCGTAGTTGAGGTTAAGCCTTGTCAAGCTCATACAAAACACACTTTTGTTGTTTCTTTAGTGTATAGAATTTATGAAAACAATGCCATTCAAGACAGAAGTAGTATGAGAATTTATAGTAATTTTGTTGTCCTTGCATCAGTATTTAGTATTCTTATAATGATGGTTGAATTATTTGATTGCATAGGAATCTAATTGCCAACAACTTCGTATTTGACAGATCAAACATTAGGTGAGTTATAGTCTTTCTTTCTTTTTGCTTCTGTTTTCTCTATTTTGGATTTCTCATGAACAAAATCACAAAATAGAAACAGAAAAAATTACTTGTCTTGAAGAAAGAAACGATCAATCTATATAAGCAGTAATCTCTCTCTGTTCTTGCCAGTGTTATCCCCAGATTAAACTGTCTTCAGAGAAACTTCTCATGCAATAGGAATACTCCACGCTGTAAGCTGCATTCTTTCTTCTGTTCAATTGTTTGGGTTTTTTTTTCCCCCATAATTTAGTAATTCCTTTTACATAGTGAAGAATACTTGCCTTATTTTACTTCTTTGCTGTCCTTAGATGTTATACACATAAAATGATTATGCTTGTGAATGTCAGAGCAAGAAGCTTTAGTAAGAGCAAGGAGACATAAAAAGTTTGAATTAATGTACTGTGTTGCAGTTGGGACTATTTTCATTGTAATAAGTAAAGCAATTACATTATACCTTTAACAGCTCATCTGATAGAGTGTGTATGCTGAGAGAGAATTGTACACTGATGATAAGGAATATTAAAGTTAGTAGAGCCATTTTGACAAAAATTACAAGTTACGGTTGCATAAGCATGTAACATCAAAATGGTAGCTCTTCTATAATATCTAGTTAGAAACCAACATATTTTTGAACATTTGATGTTAGAATTCTAGCTAAACATTGATAATGCTTCTATCTTTGTATTAATATGCAGATGCAAATTTCTCTATTAAGTGTGGTGGTCAACAAATGACAGCTGATAACATAGTGTATGAGGCCGATAACTCATCTCTTGGTGCAGCTTCCTTTGCAGTAGCCACTACAGAAAAATGGGCAGTTAGTAATGTGGGCTTATTTAATGAAAGAGAAAACCCAGAATATGTGCAAGTTACTCAAGCACAAGTGACTGGCACCAGAACCCCAGAGCTTTATCAGGCTTCAAGGATATCCCCCGGATCACTTAGATACTATGGCCTAGGTCTTGAGAATGGACCTTACAATGTAAGCTTGTTATTTGCAGAAACAGATTTTTTGGATCGAAGCACGGAAAGGTGGGAGAGTCTTGGAAGACGAGTTTTTGACATCTATATTCAGGTAAATATGCCCTCAACCAAAAATTTGGAGCTGCAGATCGTGTGATTCCAAAATTACAAGCCCATCTATTTGGTTTTACATAGAGAAATGTTAATTCTATCCCTTATCCTTGATCTTCTAGGGAACTCGCCAGTTGAAGGATTTTGACATATCAAAGGAGGCAGGAGGGCCAAACAAAGCACTTACAAAGAATTTTAATGCCACTGTGTCTGATAGCCATCTTGAAATTCACCTATTTTGGGCTGGTAAAGGGTCCTGCTGCATACCTAAACAAGGTGATTATGGACCAGCAATTTCGGCTCTCAGTGTTGTTTCAGGTAAAGAATATGATTCCTGTGAATCTTCGTTTAGGATGGGATACAATAAAAAGACTTATCTGCTTTTTAACGCTATTTATAACTGCGTTCTTACTGCTCAGCTTTCCCACCATCTGTAAGTGGGTTACCTCCAAGTGCTTCGGGAAAGAAGAGCCAGACAGGGTTGATTGTTGGTATTGCAGTCCCTATCGGAATTATGAGCTTGATAGTGATAGTTATAGTGTTTTACATGAGGAGAAAAAGAGATGAGGATGATGAGGAAGGTAAGTGCTCTATAGACAATGTAATGATATTTAATAGTAATTGTAGCATATGAAACCAAGCTTGTTCATGAAATTCAATGAATTTGTATTGCATATACGTAAATGTTCTGCTTTGTTCATTTTTTCTCATGCCAATCCTTCGATGTTCCGTAACTATGGTATCCACAAATGATCATATAAAAACACTTATGGTATCCCATTCTGTAATTTTTCCTTAATTTTTATCTATGCTTGAATATGCAGTGCTGCTAGGAATAGGTCATAAACCAAACACTTTTAGCTATGCTGAGTTGAGATCTGCAACAAAAGACTTTGACCTTTCAAATAAGCTTGGAGAGGGAGGATTCGGACCAGTGTACAAGGTAATTTATATATTTACGTTCACAGCCAATTGATAATATTCTTGCATAATTGTTTTGCAATGTAGTACTTGTGCAATCATAGCTTTGACATTGTAATTATTTAATCGGTTGATTTGGCTTCAAGATTTTCACAAGAACAGAGTAGATATGATTTAAGTTACTAAATTTGGTATCTTTACAGGGTACGCTTTCTGATGGGAGAGTAATAGCTGTGAAGCAACTTTCACTAGCATCTCATCAAGGGAAGAATCAGTTCATAAATGAGATAGCTACCATATCTGCAGTGCAACATCGCAATCTTGTGAAATTGCATGGATGCTGCATTGAAGGAACCCGGCGCCTCCTCGTTTACGAATATCTTGAGAACAAAAGCCTTGACCAAGTATTGTTCGGTAGATAATCAAATTCACTCTTAACTCTCAATCGAAAGTAGAAAATAACTCAAAACTATATATTTCAAGGTTGATTGTTGAAGCCTAGTCAAAGAAGTATATGAATCACTGACATTCTGAAATTTCAAGATCTATTTCGCTATCTTAACCAATATTTAGTTCAAATATTACAACTCTGCCAAGCAAAGCTGCAAAATAAGCCAGCCTGATTGACAATGTTTAAGTGAGAGCTTCAGAATTTTCCTGGAGATGCCTCTCTGAATACTAAATTTACTGCTTCAGTTTATAAGTTCTTAATTATTGCAGTCACCATTTCTGCAGGAAAAAGTGAATTGCACCTGGATTGGCCTACCAGGTTCAGTGTATGCTTGGGAACTGCAAGAGGGCTGGCTTATCTTCACGAGGAATCAAGGCCAAAGATTGTACATCGAGATGTCAAAGCAAGCAATATTTTACTTGATGCAGAACTCTGCCCCAAGATATCAGATTTCGGATTGGCAAAGCTGTATGATGACAAAAAAACCCACATTAGCACCAGAGTTGCAGGGACCATGTAAGCACTTTCAACCATTTCTCTATTACCATTCTTCCATTATTGCGCTGCAGCATATATAGGTTGAAACTGAATTCTACAATTGTAAATTCAGATTAACAAAAATTTACATTCCCAGACTGGGGATCTTAACTAGTAAGCATTGATCTTTTAGTGGGTATTTGGCACCGGAGTATGCAATGCGAGGACACTTGACAGAAAAGGCTGATGTTTTCGGTTTTGGTGTTGTTGCTTTGGAGATCGTCAGTGGAAGAGCAAACTCTGACAATAGCTTGGATACGGAAAAGATTTATCTTCTCGAATGGGTAAAAAAAATAAGCTTGAACTTCATTCTGCTTTCTTTGCTTTCTTATCTATTAGTTAAATAAACTCGTTTGTTCTCCACCTGAATTATTGTCTTTATAATGTTTCTAGGCATGGAGTCTCCATGAAAATAACCAGAGTTTGGGGCTGGTAGATCATAGGTTAACAGAGTTTAACGAAGATGAAGCTCTTCGAGTAATAGGAATTGCTCTTTTGTGCACTCAAGCATCACCAATGTTGCGGCCACCCATGTCACGCGTTGTGGCCATGCTTGCTGGAGACATAGAAGTGGGAATTGTTACAACAAAGCCAAGTTATTTGACAGATTGGGATTTTAAGGATATAACAGCTAGCTTTTTGAACGAAGACAGGACCTCATCTTCAGCTAAAAGAAGTTACAGCGAGCAGAAAAGTGAACGAAAAAATCCAAGTGAAGATCATAGTGCAGGAGTTGATGCATTGTTGTCTCCAATAAATGTTACCCAGTTAAGTGATATTATAGCAGAAGGGAGGTGAGAAATATCAGCCATGGCAATCAGTCACTTTGAATATGTTATGTAGTCCGTAGACTTCTTCCTTTTTCTGGTTATATTAGCAGCCGTAGGAATTTTAGAGCTTTCTCTCTTCTGCTTCTCCATATGAGCAATGCAAGACAACTGCTGCCTTGCCTGTACCGATTATATATGTTCAAATTCTACTCAACAAACATCAAAGAATATTTATAGTTCCTTATTGTTGTGCATTAATGATAATTGAGTTGATTCTCACGGTTTCAAAGAATCAACTCATTTTTGTTGATGCATGCTATTATGTGTTTTATTGCCTGCTTTCCAAGCGACAAAATGATGCCTGGTATTTTTTTTTCAATGGTAAGGGGATGGCCAACATGGGACAATAATTTTACCAGTAAATCCGTTATTACTCAATTCTCACGAGACGAGTTTAGTATGCCTCTTAATGAGTTTGTAATGAGTTTTAAAAAATAAATTAAAACTCGTAGCAGGTTGGGGATAGATATTGGTATAGATAAATATTCGTGAATATGCACGATGGGTATCCGTAAATATATAATTTTTTAATTTTTAATTTTGAATGTTTTAAAAAGATATTATTTTAAAGTTAATGTTAAAAAAATAACAAAATGAAGTTGTTTTAATATTATAACATAAAATTTTAAATTCCCTGCACATAAGGTACAATACACATACTCATTGTCAATTGCATTCAAATCTTTTTTAAGTTTATGTATTTAATATTTTTTTATCAGTAATTAAATATTTATTGATTTTATATTAATACTAAATCTATTAATTTTTTTTTATTAAGAGTATCTTGTAAAATTAATACGTATATTGATGTTATAAATTAACATTTATTATATCTGTTACATAAATTACATGTATGTAATTATTATTGATTGGTAGAGTTTAATTTTATTTATTATTTTATTTTTAAATTTACATAATTATTCTTAATATAGAAAAAGTGAGTCAAAATATCAAAATATTTAATTAAGTTGTATTTCAAATTAATTATGTATGAATTTGTAAAATAATTATGTATTTTTTATATATAAAATTGTTGTTATGAATTTTATTTTTTGTTGTATGTACTTGATAGTTTATGTGACTGATATATTTTATTTTGAATTAATGACGAAAATTTATAATTTTAATGCCAAAAATTTCATTAAAAATATGTAAAAACTCGCAAATATCCGTGCGAGTTTGATAATAAAATATCAAACCCGCTATTAATTTGGTGCAAATTTGATATTAAATTTTTTTAACGAATACAGATACATGTTTGAATATATCCATTCCAAACTCGATCAACTATCATTCCTATAAACCAAGGTCCAAATAATATTTTTAAAACTCGATATCTCCCCTTAAGATTCGAAAACGAGGTTCCATCAAATTGAAATGTTCTTTAACCACCTTGGTGGGGGCTAATGATTCATGTGATATATTCTATTTGTTGTAGAAAAATAAAATTTGGAAACAATTTCAAGTCATAGAAAAGGGAGATGCAATGGTAGTTATGAGTTGAAGTAAATAAAGGGAAAATTCTGACCCCTTATTTACCGATATAACCAACCCTAATTCAGTTTTATTAATTGGTCTAATTTTAAGTCATTTAGACGATTTTACCCTTATGACTACAAACATGCTATAGTCACTCCGTTACAGTAAATATATTACAATAACAAACTACAGTATATATATTACAGTAACAACTCTAAACCATAAACCCTAAATCTTAAAATTTCAAACCTTAAAACTACAGTGTAGGTTTTAAATTTTTAATTGAAATTTCTTTATTTTTTAAATTTACAGAATAAATAATAATTTGTAAAATTAAATTTATTTACAATAAATTTTACTATAATTGTATTTACATAAAATTTAAATTTTAAAAAATAAAAGATATTATTATGTAAATTTTTTAAAAATAAAAATATATTTTAAAATTTTCAAAATGTAGAATTTTAATAATTTTTTATAATATAAAAAAACAAAAAAAATAACTAATATATGTAGCTAGTAAAGAAGTAACAAAAAAATGAAAAACTAAAAAATACACTAAAATATAAAAAAAATAACTTAAAAATTAATTTAAAATTTAAAATTTAAAATTTTATTACTATCTATTATACTCTTTTATTTTGTTTTATTTACTTCTTGAGCTAATAGTAAAATATTACTTGTGTCCCTTTATTTTTTATTTTCACTTTAACTTTATATTTACAACACACTATCAACAAGATTGATATGTGAAGTATTTATTTATTTATTCTTTTGTTTCTAGTTAAATACTTTTACGTTATATTGCTCTTATATTGTTACGTGGCTTTTCTATACTTTTATTTTTATACAGTTGTCCTTATGATTATATTTTATTGTTGCCATTAAATTGGATCTTCCACATAAGAAAATAAAGATAGCATACTACATATACTTTTGTTATTCTCTACTGCATTTTATTTTTAGCAGCAATATTGATATAATGTTCCTTAATTAATTATTTTTTATTATTTTAAATTACATTATTATTAATGTATAGATATTATTATTGCAACCTAGAGATTGCAAAACAAAAAGTTAATTAAAATATGAAGTTCTAAAAATCAATCTTATTAATCAGACCTAAAGTTTTGAAATACAAATTTCTAACAAAAACTAGAAGTTCTAGTATGCAATTTTAAATCAAAACTAAAGTTCTGAATTTCATAATTAAAACTCAAAAGTTCTAAAAGTAATTTCAACTAAAGTTTTGAACATTAACTCCTAAATTAAAACCTAAAGTTCTAAGTTTACAAAATATCATTTATGAACTTGAAGTTCTTAATGTGTTTATATACTCCCAGAACCAAAGTTCTGAATATCAATTATTAGATTAGAACCTGAAGTTCTAAGTCTAGAAAACATCATGAACTTGAAGTTCTTAATATGTTTATATGCTCCCACTATCCTTTCATTGTATTCATAAGTTAAAACGCATTCAATGCCATGGGTCTAGAAGACACCATTTCAAAAGGAAGAACAAATATCCTTGCAGGATAAACTGAAAGTTATGATTTTTTATTTATGTTCATTTAAACTTGATTATGACTACTAAAAAGATATATTCCCTTTAATATAAAGAATTGAAATGCTCCAAAATATTTTAAGATTGTAAATTTGTTGTTGAAAATAACTCAATATTATTTATAAATATCTCACAATTGAAATTATACGATGAAAGCATTTTTGTAGAGGATATGCGAGAGAATACATTCTCTACTTTTATATCTCTAATGTGGTATTGCTATAATAATTATGTGAGCATAGATTAAAAATTATTTGAAATTACTTTTATATGTTATTAATCATGTTCATTTATCTATTTAGCAGACCTAAAAGTGAATGTAAACACACATAATAGCAATGAACTTGGTTAAAATCGTTAAAAGGCACATTATTGCCTTTGCAATGGTCAGAGTCTTCTCAATGACAAATACAAAAATATAAAAAACCATAAGAATTTGAATTTTATAGGTATGACAATTGTTGTCATCATTGTGACATGAAAGGACATTGATCACATAGCTGTTGTAAATCAAAACATATAATTAAGTCTTACCGACAACCATGAAAGTGAAGGGAAAGAATGATGAGACAAATTTTATTGATAATAAAGATCCCTTAGATCTTCCTTATCATGATGTCTCTAATCAAAGAAAATGTAGTTGATTACAATTACAATTTAATTATTATCTCTTTTATATATAATGTTTGTCTTAACTCTTTTATCATCATGTCAAATGTATTTTATGTTTTATATTTTAAATAAGAATAATGTTGAATATTTATGCATTACTTCTAATGTAAACCCTGTTCTTCGAACCTAAGGGTAAGACAGTCATTTAGTAACACCCAATAATACATGTGCATTGTACTAGACAAATTGACATATTAACAAGGCTTAAGTGATTTTAAATTAGATAATGAAACGTATAATTTGGAATTATAACATATATTTAATTTTTGCTAGTTATCCTACGCTAAAGCATTCGATAATCTTGTTAGTCGGTTAGCGAGCGGGGGTCAATGGGTAGTGGCCTTATGAGGGATCGGAGGCAAAACCCCCGAAAGGTAAATGAAAATGGTGTTTGAAAATGAGAAGAGAATGTCAAAAGCCATTCTGAGCATGAAGAGATCAATAATTGGAATTAAAGTATCGATACATTCTTTGAATATATTAAGGATGCAGATCGATACCCATTGAACAGATCGATACTTATGAAGGAAAGTATCGATCCCTTGTAAGACAGTAGCTTAAGAACACATTTTGGATCAAACGGATCGATACCTTCTTCAAAGGTATCGATACATGACAAAGAGGTTGATACTTAAGGAGGAAAAGTATCGATACATAAAAACTGAAAGTTCGAAAATATTTACAACGTGAACCTGATCGATACCTTCATCAAAGATATCAATACATGCCAAGACAGAGAGTTAGAAAATAATTACGAGGTGAACCAGATTGATACATTTCTCAAGGGTATCGATACTTTGAAAGGAAACAGATAGATACCTGAAGCCAATGTATCGGTATTTGGGGTTGAGAAAAATTCTAGAATCAAACCTTTTATGAACGGATCGATACTCAAGCTTAAAGGTATTGATACATAGCCCAAAAGTATCGACAATTTGTTTAAATATATCGATACTTTAGGCAAAACAGGGTAAAATTTATGGACAAATGAGTCATTTTACACTCTTTTATATTTACCTACAAGGGGAAGATTGACCCCATTGCCTTCTTAATTTGTTTTCCCTTCTCTCTCACTAAAACACATTCTCTCACACTCTCTCTCAGATTTCTCCCCAAATCAAAGCTAAACTCTTAAGTTTTGACCAATTTATGTTTTCCATGTGATTCCTCATCCTTCCCTTAACAATGTGACTTCGGATTTGGCTTAAAATAGCAAGGAGAGGTAGTGAACACGTTAGGGTTTTGAATTGAATTAAGATTTTCGGGTTCAAATGACAATGTGAAGCTTATGAGAACATTTACAGGCTAAAGGTAAGCCTATAAACCTATTCTGAGTTCAAGTTAATGGATTTAAGCATGTTTAAGTGTTAGAGTTTACTGTTCACCTAGGATTTCAGTTTAAATCTGCTTAGAAAACGTAGATTAGAGTTAATTAGAGTTATTATAAGCTTATATAATGTTAAATGAGCATTAAATGTCAATTGGAATGCGTATAATCATGTAAGATTACAATGTGAAATTTGGAATAAATACAGCTATAGGATTCCGTTGTTGGGAATTGGTTAAATAGCCCTCATTAGAAAGCCTCATGAAGTTAAATGTGCCAAACTAAGAAAATTTAGACTTGACGTCCACAACATTTGCATATCATGCATAAATACTAAGTAATTCAAAAATTCAAAAATTTATAATGTTGTACATGTGTAACATAGACGCCGAACATCTGGGAGAAATACCTACGAGGCGTGAGGATTAGTGTTGGGAGTGGTGACTCTTTCAGCTACTGTGAGTGGATTTTAAACTTGTTTTTATGCTTTTAAGAAATAAGAAATAGATATGTATTGTTGATTTGAAATTCATGTGATGGCCTGTTTATTGTTTTGAAATGTGAATGGCCAGAGGCCAAGATTGAGATTGAAAATGCATGCTTTATAATGATATTGAAAATAAAATGATTGTAAATATTTATGTACATGGATTTGTTTGTGGCATTATATTGGTGATATGACCGAAAGGGCTAAGTGTGTATGTGATTGTAGCTACAGGCTAGTAACCTAGGGACGGACTTATGTGAGGGCACCTAGGTTAGTGCGCCGTAGGTGGGGCAGTTATATGGCTACATGTGATGATATGAAGTTGCCCACCTGTAGGATTGTCGAGGACAGTCATGAGTATCACCACATGACTACTCGAGGCGAACGTTAACGGTGGGCAGATTTGAAAATGTGCATGCTTTCCTTATAATAAAAAGACTATGTTTTAACAAATGAGCATTGTTTTCTTTGCATAAATCCCATTGACGGTCTTGGTAGTTACCTTGCGGAGCCAGTTCAGTGATTTGATTAGCAGGCCATGTTTTATTAACATAGATTTGTTTTATGTGCATTAACAATTGTTTTATTAAACTATATTTTTATCCACTCACAGAGTATATCCCCATATACTTATCCCGCTCATCTCTTAGTTTTTAGGATATCGAGATCAAGAAGTGCATTATGCAGGTAGTAGTGATCAATAAAGTGTGTAACACCTTCAGGTACAGTTGATATTCTCGACTTACAGACTTTGACAGACTAGTTCACTGGGTATCTTTTAATAAATCATTTTATGTATGTAATTATTAATATCAAATGATGTAATTTGATAAGTATTTTACATGTAACTTATTTTACATATATCTTCATTGTGGAATGATTTGAAAGCTGTCTCAGAAGGACGAGTTTATGTGAATGTATTTATGAACTGTTTTGGAAAATTACTTTGAGATGCATGTAAACATACAAGGGACAGGTACCCAAGCAGCTTTACAGGCCTGAGAGACATGTTTAGGGATAAGAATGTGTCTCGAAGGTCTGTGACGGTTGTCGTGTATGGACCCTACGGGCGAGGGCGTGACATCTAATATCTCAAAAAAGAAAAAAAATATTAGAAAAGCTTTTAGCTTTATTATTTAGATTGTATTATACAATCTTAAATGCAATTGAGAGTTATGTAGTAATGAACCAGAAATTTATTGATTCAAAAATATTTATGTTATAGCATGACCATCTGCACTACTTGCTTACAAAGAAAACTAGTGATTAGGCTATCCATTTCTAAAATTAGTTTTGAGTCCCTATCATTTTACAAAGAATTCTGAGAGACATTTGTGGGTCTATTCAACCACCTAATGAACAATTTTCTTATTTTAAGGTCTTAATTGATGTGTTTGTTTGTTGGTCATGTGCTTGTTTATTATCAATTTTTTAAGGATTCAAAATGACTAAAGCATATAAATCGAAATATTGTAGTTTATTCGTAATAAAAATACAAAAATTTCTGTTTAGATTGAAATAATCTGGGTGCATGTAGTTTAAATGCTTGAGTAAATACTTGATAAAAAAAATGTTATATTAATAATCATATGTACTCGTGCGTGTTCATGAAGAAATCATAATTTGTATTCACCATTGTAGTAGTTTGTGTTGATAACATGAATATTATTGAAACTTTTGAAGATGTTTTAAAAACTACTGAATACTTGAAATAAGGGTTTAAAATGAAATATTTGGAAAAAACTAATTATTGTCTCAGCTTGTAGATCGAGTAAAAATTTAACAGAATATTTATCAAACAATATGCTTACATCGAAAAGATTTTATAACATTTCAATATGGATAAAACTCATCTGTTAAGTACTCGCATAGTTGTTCGGTCTATTAATCCTAAAAAGGATCCATTTCGCTTTAAAGAAGATGATGAAGAGATACTTAGTTCAGAAGTATCTTATCTCAATGCAATTGGGGTTTTGTTATATTTAGTAAATGTAACAGACCAGAAATAACTTTCTTTGTGAACTTATTAGCTAGATTAAGTGCTACACCTACTTGTTGACATTGGAATGACGTTCAAAATATTTTATATTACCTTCGTGGAATGATGGATTTGATATTATTTTATTCTAATAAACTAATGAGAAATTCAGGACCAGGTAGTTATGCAAATGTTAACTATCCTTCTGATCCTTATAAAGCTCATTCACATATATAATCTCATGGTGATCTATAAAGGAGACTTTCATTGCTACATCTCCTAATCACTATAAGAATTTTGCATTACATACAACAAGTAGGGAATTTATATGGTTGTGATTCGTTATCCATCATATTCATAATATATGCAGTCTATTTTTTACTACAAATATTTCAACAATAATATACGAAGATAATACTGTTTGTATTGCTTAAGTTAGAAGATGATACATTAAGGAAGATTGAACCAAATATATATCATCTAAGTTATTCTACACTTATGAGCTTCAACATAACTAATAAATTAATATTTGTTGTCCCAGTTGGCAACACCTAAGAGGGGGGTGAATTGGATTATTTAAAAATTTTAATGCTTAATAAGATGCAAATATGAATGCACTCTAATAAATAAAAATAGTAAAAAGAGAAAGATTAAAAACAGTGGTTTTATAGTAGTTTAACAAGAACGGCCTACGTTCATTTTCTCAGTTTTGGCTCAGCATCGAGATTTGACTATTTCCTTGTTTATACGAGTCAAGTAAAACTCAATACAACTCCTTGTATGTGAAGAGCAATCTTACACTTTTTTTCAATGGGTGAAGAGAAACCCAATACAATCTTTCTTTATACTAGGTGAAGATAAACCCAACACAAATTTAAAATGAATTTTTTGTTTTACACTCTCTCATAAGAGCAGATAATGCAATAGGCTTACATAATTAATTTTCTCTCAGAGTGTAGTTGCAAAATAAATGCAGTAGAGAGAAATATTTCACGTTGAAGATGAGGAAGAATATTCAATGATTTGCAAAAATTCTCTTATTATTCTTCTTCTCTTTAAATCTTCTATTTAAACTAATTTACTTGTGTAGGATCTTGTGTTTAACAGCTTTCTTTGGCGTAATTAATGTTCACAATAAATGCTAAAGAAGTTACCTTTGAGCTTGAAAATGTCAACATGAATTGATCCCTTTGGACTAGGTATCGATATGTTCATTTAAAATTTGAATATAAGTTCTTCTTCGATCCCGAGTATCAATCCTTTTGTCTTCACGTATCAATTTGGACTAGTTCGTAAATAATTCTAAAGTATCTGACATATAAGGTATCAATCTTTTCTTCAAATGTATCAATCTGGTTTACCTTGTAAATATTTTTAAACTTTCTGACTTGCAAGGTATCGATCTCTTCTTCAGATGTATCGATTTGGTTCACCTTATAAATATTTTTTAAACTCTTTGACTTGCAAGGTATCGATATCTTCTTCAGATGTATCGATTTGGTTCTCTCTGACTTGCAAGGTGTCGATCCCGTGAACTCTAAATATTGATCTTTTTAAAGGTATCGATCTGCATCCTCAGGGTATTGATCTATTTTGTAAATAGGTCGATCCTTTGACTCTAAGTATTGATCTTGTTAGGCTTAAACATATAGTCTTCACTGAAAATTGTTTAGATTATTCATAAACTCATTCACATATAATTTTCTTAATACTTAACACATTTAAATATATTTATATTATTAACAAATTAAATTGACATCACAACAAGTTTGTTTGATAACTCTATTTTTATAACGTTATTTTATCTATTTAAACTTGAATTTTAATTTATATCTTGTTAATTTTGTTA
>JAXCLQ010001696.1:0-25743 GCA_035584115.1 Cedrela odorata
ATCTCCGGCACAATACCAAAATCATTTGCTAATTTGAGCCAAGTGAAACACCTGTGAGTGATTATCAATCCTGAATACCACTTCAATTTACAGAAGAATTATGCTTCTTCTACTAATTTTATCTGCTTATATATCTGACTATTGCAGCCACTTCAACAACAACTCGATTAGTGGTCAAATTCCATCCGAGCTTTCCAAATTGTCCAATCTTGTTCACTTGTGAGCTGATACAGATTTTGCTTTTGTTGTTTTGATGATTGTTTATATTGAAAGCAGTTGACTGGTTATAATGGTATGTAATTATTGAAACAAATGCTTGCAGACTTGTGGATAACAATAACTTGTCTGGAAATCTTCCACCAGAATTGTCAGTGTTGCCAAATTTGCATATTCTGTATGTTCTTTCCACTTCGAATTTTTATTTTCTCTAGATCTCAGTTGTTGCTATGCATCTGCTTGATTCATTGTTGAGTGAAATTTGTTTAACTTACATTTTATTTATTTTATTTTATTTCTCACTGCAGTCAATTCGATAATAATAACTTCAATGGTTCTATTCCAGCCACTTATGGAAACTTTTCCAAATTAGTAAAATTGTAAGTATTATTTGACACTGTTTATATTGGATACAGCCACATTCTTCTTGCCAAAAATTATGCTTCCATTTAGGCCTCAGAATCTAAGTGATTTAACTGTAAAGTGTTTTATTTTTCTCTGAAATTTGGCAGAAGTCTTAGGAATTGCAACTTGCAGGGAGCTATTCCCGATCTTAGCAGGATTCCGAACCTTTTATATTTGTAAGTTTTAGTAATGTTCAAATTCTTTTGCATATTCTTAATATTCACTTCCCATAGATTGTATTAAAGCCTTCACATCGTGATGCATTTATTTCCATTCTATTATGGCTACAATATCTAACTTGTATTTGGTTCATATGACAGAGATCTTAGCCGGAATCATCTAACTGGATCCATACCAGCAAATAAGCTTTCTGATAACATTACAACTATGTAAGTAATGACATCAATTTTTGTATGTATTTGTTTCCTGGTTCTAGTTGCTGCATCTTTGAGTGAAGAAAATGTTTCATGTGAAAGAAACCTTATCATCACTGTTTGTACAAAATACATGAAGATGTTCTCATGTAAGAAATTCTTGTTGATTGCAGCGACCTGTCAGACAACCAACTTAACGGATCCATTCCAGGAAGTTTCTCTGATCTTCCTTCTCTTCAGAGACTGTAAGAATCCTATTAGCTTCTTATCACTCCTATTTCCTGTTATGGAATTACCAGTTTGAAATAGTATTTGGAGAGTATTCTGTACTGGTGATGTGGATATGAATTTCAAGTTATTATCTATTTCAGATCACTTGAGAACAATTCTTTGACTGGTTCGATCCCTGCCACCATATGGCAGAAGATGTCCTTCAATGCAAGTGCTAGACTTACACTGTAAGATCTGAAAGAAAAAACTTGTCTTATTATTCATGGACAGGCTTCATTGATTGCCTGCAGAACGTAACTTTTGTTAATCATTCCTCCTTTTGTGCGCAATTAAAATGCAGTGATCTGAGGAACAATTCACTCTCAAGCATTGTCGGAGATCTAACTCTTCCAGAAAATGTCACCCTAAGGTATGCTGGTTTTCTTTTTTCAATTATTCTGGTCATCATGAACTTGTAAGTACATTAATAATAGAGAAAACTCATCAGAATACTATGTATTGTCCTTGATTTTATCATTCATTTCTTATTATCTTGGCGGTTTGTTTTTAGGCTTGCGGGCAATCCTATCTGCACCAATGCAAACGCACCAAACATAGGCAGATTCTGTGAATCGGAAGCTGAAGAGGAAGGGACACCTACAAGCTTGAAAAATTCAACGATAAGCTGTCCTATTCAAGCATGTCCAGTGGATAATTACTATGAATATGTCCCCGCATCCCCTGAACCGTGCTTTTGTGCAGCACCTCTGAGAATTGGATATCGGCTGAAAAGTCCCAGTTTCTCTTATTTCCCTCTGTATGTTTCCCTATTTGAGGAATACCTAACTGAATCTCTCAACTTGGAACTCTATCAACTGTCAATTGATTCTGTTGCTTGGGAGAAGGGACCTCGTTTAAGGATGTATTTGAAGCTGTTTCCTACATTGAACCGCTCAAGAACGTTTAATGCAAGTGAGGTTCAGCGAATTAGAGGCAGATTTACATCCTGGAAATTTGAGGGCAGTGACTTATTTGGACCATACGAGCTTCTCAACTTCACGCTCCTGGGACCTTATTCAAAAAGTATGTGTCTATGCGTTAGATTGCCCTTTAATTATTCTTAAAACTTGGTTTATTTAGACATTATTTTAAGAATCTTCTTATATAATTTCGTATTTTCTATAGTGAATTTCAAGACTCAAAGAACAGGAATTAGTGTGGGCATTTTGGCAGCCATTGTAGTAGGGGCTGTTGTCTGTGCTGTGGCCATAACTGCAATTGTAACACTTCTGATAACGAGAAGACATGCTCGTTATCAACATTCATTGTCAAGAAAAAGCTTGTGTAAGTTCTTTAACGATTATATTAAGGATTGATTTGTGTAAATTTTTCAATATGACCATATCTTATGTTATGCAGCCACAAAGATTTCTATGAAAATTGATGGTGTGAAAGGCTTCAAGTTTAAAGAATTGGCAGTGGCAACTGCAAATTTCAGCAGCTCAACTCAAGTTGGTCAAGGAGGTTATGGGAAGGTTTATAAAGGTATTTTATCCGACAATACAGTTGTTGCTATAAAGCGTGCAGAAGAAGGATCTTTACAAGGACAAAAAGAATTCTTGACCGAGATAAAATTACTGTCCCGGTTACATCACCGGAACCTGGTTTCACTTTTGGGATACTGTGATGAAGAAGGGGAGCAAGTATGTTCGTAAGTTCTCAGATGTGAATGTCACTAATGTCATCTAAGTGTTTTTCTCTTACTAGATATCTGATTTGTGGATAGTTTTTTCCAAGATAGAATTCGGTGTATAAAAATTTAGTTGTATAATAGATCTAAACTAGCTGCTTATTCCGTTTTTGGTACTTCTGCAGATGTTGGTATACGAATTTGTGCCTAATGGCACCTTGAGGCATTGGCTTTCTGGTATGAACATTTTCACTTGATTGCTATATTTTTCACTTGTAACTTAATCTTCTTGGCTCGGTAATTGACAGAAATATGATATGCAGTTAAAGGTAGAGAAAACCTGAACTTCGGTACGAGGGTACGCATTGCATTGGATTCAGCTAAGGGAGTTCTATACCTCCATACCGAAGCACACCCGCCTGTATTCCACAGAGATATCAAAGCCAGCAATATACTTATAGACTCCCAGCTTAATGCTAAAGTTGCTGATTTTGGACTCTCTCGGCTCGCTCCAGTCCTGGATGATGAAGGAATTATGCCAACTCATGTTTCCACAATTGTTAAGGGCACACCAGTAAGTTGAAACTGTTCATTACATATTCAGGTATTATCTGAAGATTTCTGTCCTGCAATAACTTCCATATTTCATGATCATATTTGCAGGGTTACCTCGATCCAGAATACTTTTTGACACATAAGTTGACGGATAAAAGTGATGTTTATAGCCTTGGAGTTGTACTTCTGGAACTCTTGACGGGTATGCAACCAATCTCAAATGGCAAAAATATTGTCCGGGAGGTACTTTCTTATGCAACAATGCTTTCTTGAATCTCTCTCTTAATTGCTCAGCAACCAAACACCTTGATTTGGTGAAGAAAACATTTGTTATTATATGCAGGTGAATGTGGCTCATGAATCAGGCATGGTGTTCTCTATCATTGACAATAGAATAGGATCTTACCCATCTGAATGTGTCAAAAGATTTGTTGCTTTGGCCTTAAGTTGTTGCCATAACAGGCCAGAACATCGGCCATCTATGTTAGATGTTGTCAGGGAGCTGGAAAACATACTCAAAATGTTGCCAGAAAGCGAAGCCAAGTTTCCTGAATCTACTTCCATGTTTTCTGGCCAGTCAGCATCAACTTCTTCATCGTTCGTGACAAGAGAATATTTATCTTCCAGCGTTTCAGGTAGTGATCTTGTCAGTGGGGTCATTCCCACAGTCAGACCTCGTTGACACCAAGAAAACGTTTCTATTTTCTGAAAAAAGAAAATAGCTTGAGAATATGCAATACGAGGAATGCAACATGGATTTGTCTTACTGTAATCTATTATCCTGTAAATAAAGCATATGGACAATTTGTGCACATTCATCAGAGTTTTGCAATCTCATTTTTGTAAGACGGTCATTCAGAAAAAAAGTCCAGATAAATTTGCTATTAAATTACTTTATGTTCAAAAGGTGTAAAATTGAAGATTTGATATTATATATACGAGTAGTAATGCTACACTTTTTAAATAGTATTTTACTCTATACATAGTATTTTGATTTATGTGTTTTTAAGTGACAGGTGTCTTTCATTGATTGGATAATGAAGAGATTAATTAGTAGTTTCAAAAATTAAATGATAAATTTGTAAAATTTGTATACCATTAATTAACAAATTAGGTTTGCCAATCCTAATTTTAAAAAAAAAAAAATCTCTGCGCATTGTTTTGGTCGCGTAGGAATTGACAAAAGTGTTAGATTCATTGACTTTCCAAACACTCTTCTGTCTTCGCTGTCTGAAAACCGCTTTGCTGACGTCATGACCCGGTTTCTTTTTAAAAGTTTTCCCTTACAACCACAGAACGTGGTGTAGTGTTGCTGGTTGTAGGAAAATTAATTGAAAACAACTTGCCGTCGCAATAATATTTATATTAAATTGAAAATCTA
Source organism: Cedrela odorata (assembly GCA_035584115.1). Classification (NCBI taxonomy): domain Eukaryota; kingdom Viridiplantae; phylum Streptophyta; class Magnoliopsida; order Sapindales; family Meliaceae; genus Cedrela; species Cedrela odorata. Next base: position 4,832 of record JAXCLQ010001696.1, read on the forward strand.
AAATTTACTGATAATTTGTTAATTGTTAGTGACAATTATTCTACTACCATTTACTCTTTCTTTTTCATATTATCTTATCAGGGACGAATACGGTTTATTCCTTGGGAAACTAATCTTGTCCCCCATTTTCATTTGCAGGTTTGTGTCAACTATCAATCAGGATTGTTTGTTCTGTTTGGTAAGTTTGATTCTTTTATCAATTTTTAATTCTTATCGTAATTTTGGGAATTGGGTCTGAATCTAATTTCAATTTCATTAGATGTGTTCTGCTGGGTTCTGCTGGGTTCTGTTGGGTTCTGCCTCACCCTTGATTGAATTTTTTTAGGGTTTTCAATTTGATTAGTATTGTACTTTTGGGTCTTTCGTTTTCTTTACTGATTGATGGGAAATGAAATGTGGGATTTTTTCAATTATTTACCTGACCCTGCTGAAATGCAAAAAGTTCGCTCATTTCTGTATCTAGTTGATTGCCGATGGCGTTTTGGATTTTAATAACTCGCAATTTCATTGATTAAGTTGATTTTGAATTTGGGTTCTTGCTGATTTGCAGTGGATTGATAATAGTTTTGGAAACATAATTTGATGATGTTGTATTGATTTTCTGGTAATTTGTTTCAGAAAGCATGTTGCGTTTCCTTTAGATCATGTACAATTGTGTTACTATCTTGAAATTATACTTTGATATGATTGATTAATGTTGTTGATACAAGCTCTTTGCTTACAGAAACTATACTTTTGGATTGTGGCGGATGTTGACCAAGCCATACTTTCAATATTCTTTCCGGCCACTTGACTCCTGCACCAAAATTGGCTTTATGTAGACTTTCTTTTAGGAATTAATCTGTGAAATTAGCATGATAAGTTCTGTTTAAATAAGTGAGGAATTCTCTGGTGATGTATAAGCAAAGACCAATGCTGTTCAGATTCAAACAGGTTCCTTTAATTTTGGTATTCTCCATAGTGTTGTGTGGACGTGTCACGGCAGAAAATGAAAATGAAATTTCACAGAGGATAATAGCTGCTCCTCACAAAAATGTAGGAAGAGATGTTATAGATGGAACTGGTATTGAGAATGCCATAGGATTTGATGACACCAATAGTGTGCTGGGTGAGATGAATGGCAGTCACAACAGAGTATCAGTGTCTACGGTAGCTTTATTTACATTGGCAATGGCTGCTGCCACAGGTTTAGGTGCAGTTCCGTTCTTCTTTGTCGAGCTTGATCCTCAATGGGCTGGTATATGCAATGGAATGGCTGCTGGTGTGATGTTGGCTGCAAGTTTCGATCTCATACAGGAAGGGCAGGGCCATGGTGCTAGCAATTGGGTTGTCATTGGAATCTTAGCCGGTGGCATTTTCATTTTATTCTGTAAAAAGGTGATGGCTCTGGTCTTTCATTTGTCAATCTTGGTTTGTCCCTTTCATTGTAACACTGACTGCTGCATCTCAGATTTGTCACTTATTCTTTATTGTTACAAACTCATGGCTAAAACAGACACAAATATCAATGATATCTTGAGCTCAATTTATATTGGTTTTACATATTGATCTAACATTGTGTTTTCAATTCATATGCCTTTTTTCTTTTTTTTTTTTTTTTGTTTGTACCCATGTTATAGGTACTAGTATCTTTAATATCATTCGTCATGGGTTTCAGTTTCTTGAACAATATGGGGAAGTAAGTATGTTGGACATAAAAGGTGCGGACGCAGCTAAAGTTGTTCTTGTCATTGGAATAATGACTCTTCATTCATTTGGAGAGGGCTCTGGTGTTGGAGTTTCCTTTGCCGGCTCAAAAGGCTTTTCTCAAGGCCTTTTGGTGACTTTGGCTATAGCTGTGCACAATATACCTGAGGGTTTGGCTGTGAGTATGGTGCTTGCTTCTAGGGGTGTATCTCCACAAAATGCAATGTTATGGAGTATAATTACATCCTTGCCTCAGGTAATGCATTATGCTTTGTGATTTGTTGTGCTTTGAGCATGTCGCACATTATGCTTTGTTATTTATTGTGCTTTGAGTATGTCACACATTGTAACACAAAATGAATCAAAGAAGTTACGGAGTCACTACACATTTATTTAATAGAGGATAAAGTTCCAGATTATTTTATGCAGCCTATTGTAGCAGTTCCTTCATTTATATGTGCGGATGCCTTCAACAAGTTCTTGCCTTTCTGTACCGGCTTTGCTGCAGGATGTATGATCTGGATGGTTGTTGCTGAAGTACTCCCTGATGCGTTCAAGGTAACTTGTCTCACTGGATGTATGCATGAATATTTTACATTCGAATTTGTTAACTTTAGTTCCCAGACAAGGGACGTGATGCTTGTTTTCCCGGAATTTTGAATACAGGAAGCCTCTCCATCTCAAGTGGCATCAGCAGCCACACTTTCTGTAGCATTTATGGAAGCTCTTAGCACATTGTTCCAGAATGTCACCCATGATTACAAGTGAGTTGTTTTGGAACTTCATGCTGTTGAGGAAAATGCATTGCTCGATATAATAATATTGCATTAGTGATTTTACAATTAGGATTTGCTTTGCTTATTTTACAATGGCATTGTTTTAGTGTTAATCGTTTTTGGATTACAAACTCAAAATTTTATTAACGAATGATTTAAGCTCATTATAGTGGTTGTCTGTTTTTTTCATTTTATTCTATAACACTCCCCTCTTACATGTTCGTCGATTTTTGGACATCTAGTTGATAAGTTGCCCCACATACATTATCACCATGCTTGTGATTCCATTGGATGTATGACAATCTTCTTACTCTTCTGTTCTGATAGACATACATCCATTGTTACAATGTATTGACATATCTTTTCACAGTTTCTGCCATTTGATGGACTTTGATTTTGCTCTTCTTGTGGCCTAATTATGATTGTACATCCTTTCTTCACTTTGATTAAATCTCTGATTTTTCTATTTTGCAGTTCACAGGATGCTTCTGGCTTTTTTGTTTCATTGCTTTTTGGTCTTGGGCCATTGCTCGGTGGCATCATTCTTGTTGCTTTTGCTCTTGCTTTCCGTCTTCAGCATGCCTTTCTCATGGGTGCAGCCTCAGGCATTGCCTTTGTCCTTGGCAGCTGGCGACCACTACAGCTACTTTTGTCTTTGAAGATGGGATTGATTCCCCTCGTGTTTCTGCTTGCAATAGGGGCTTCGTTTGTCCATGTATTGAGCTCTGGTGTTCTGAAGCTTGCAGGTCAAAAAAAAACTTCGTCACATACCTTGCCTTCCATAAACAATTTTCCACTGAGCGTTCTTACCCTTCAATCATTTTTATCATGCGGAGCGGTGGCTCTCCATGCTTTGGCCGAGGGGCTTGCTCTAGGAGTCGCTGCACCAAAAGCTTATGGACTCGGTCAGCACATGGTCCTTCCTGTTTCCCTACATGGACTCCCTCGTGGTGCAGCTGTGGCAAGCTGCATATATGGGGCTACTGACAGCTGGCCTGCATCGCTTGCTGCAGCAGCTTTGATTGGATTTATGGGACCAATATCTGCAATTGGAGCCATACTTGCTGGAATTGACTACAGTGGTCTAGACCATGTCATGGTTTTTGCATGTGGGGGATTACTTCCTAGCTTTGAAAGAATAGTAAAGAGAGCGGCTAGTTTAGACATGCGGAAAAGCATTTGTGGGCTTGTGGTAGGAGTTGCGTTTGCGACTCTCTGTTTAACATGCACCAAGTTGGTTTGCTTGCACACCCCTTTTTGCAATTCTGCTCCAGAGGCTGTCAGATAAGACAATGATCCTGCTATCTCTCATCAGTGGATTAAATCATTGAAGTGCTGCTGTGGAATGGATATGATCAGAGGCCTTGCACATGGCGCATTAGTTAGAGCATACACAGGATTTGTAAAGGAAAGTTTATATTAGGAGGAAATTGCCCTTTGTTCATTTTATACAAGCAAGTATTTGGATTTTAACTAAGAGATTCAGACAGCTATTTACATTGAGATTAGATATCCCATGAAAAAGCTTCCTCTCAGAATCCCATTTGGTTATGAAGATTCATTTAATATTTCTTTTTGATAAATAATAAGACAGGTTGATTGTTTCTAGTTTACTAAAATATGAGTTGTCAAGACTTGGAGAGCTTTAATTGATAGTAAATTAAAATGTTACTCATTACCAGGTTCAAATTCTGTAGTTTCCTTTTCCTATTATCACTAACCATTCTATCACAATTACTGCGAATGGCCAATCTCTTGTCATTTTGTCAGGCATTAATGCAGCTGCAATCTTTACAGTTTGTCCCTGTATCCAGACATTCCGACACCGTGGTCGATCGTGTTTTTTGTCTTTGCATTGCAATATAATGCAGTGGCTGACATACCTTCTTGAAACTTTTCAGAATTTTTAAGAAATCACATCCAGAAACACAAATATACTTTAAATATCTAACAGTAGCAAAAACAAAACACAAATGTTCACCAAACCAAACGACATCATCATTGATGTTAACTTCAAAACAGCTACAACTACTACAAGGATAGAAATTAGACCTCTAGACTGTCATCTTGGATTTTATTGCAACTATATTAACCATACATCCAAGTTATCAACAGCCTGAGAATATGATGACATCAAACCTTGCATTGCATTGCTTTCAAGATGATTGATTTCTCCCCAAGTCTGCGTCACCATCATCCAACAACTTTTGATTTTCTGCAGCCGATCCAGCTCCCACTGCAACTGTTTTCTCCGTGTTAACGCTTTGTGATCCAGTCAGCCTGGCCAACAAAACAAACGACATTCCTCCGACAACATTATTCAAGCATCTCATAACCACCACTGAACTCTTGAACACGAATTCAGGAACCGACTTCTCCAAAACAAACTCGAATCCATTCAATGTCTGGTATCTGAAATTACTGCTGATTCCCATTTGAAGTGCCCAAGTGAGAGCATTCAAAACAGTTGGTGGAGGTTTGTTGGGTGTCTCGAAATCGGGATCCATCTTCTTTCTCAACTTGATCAAACCATTAGACAGGGCAGTTCCTACAAGACCGGCAGCAAAACCAACTGAAGCAAACACAATTCCTTTGAACACAAAAGTACCAAACCTACTAGCGACACTGTAAGGACCGGGCTCTAACATGTGACTGGTAGGACAACTTGCAAAGATTCCAGGCAAACTCTTGGACGAAGATGAACCCATTGTTGGAGCTAACAAATACATAAGAGTGAAATTCACGATCGATCCAACAACCAGAGTGGAGAAAACGAAATCCAACTCATTGAGACCAAAATTAGGACGACAAGCCATGTCACCAATAACACAAGCAGTAACACCAACTACTTGTTCCATCAAAACCTTAAAAGAAAATTGCGGATCCGCAGCAACTCTTGATTTCCATCCGCTTAACAAATGACCCCAAATACCAACATCATCTTTCCCACTGTCATAATCATTCCCATCTCCACTCCATCCTCCCTTCCCGCCACCACCTCCGCCGCCACCCTTTCCATGTCCGGTTCCGCTGTTCCCGTCGCCTCCAGCGCTAGCAACTTCTAATCTCGGACTCGAAACTCCGTTGTGAAAAATGCGGAGAGAGTAGTTCTGAGGAAATGAAACGGGAAATGAAGGGAGTTTGTAAGAAAGATTGGAGATTTGACGGATATCAGTTCCACTGAAATTTGGAATATGCGGCAGATGGGGCCGGGTTGATGACATCATCGTCGTCGGATAACGGAGACGAGCCACTGTCGCCATCTTTTTACAACTATCTAATAATCGAATACACATAATTATCAATATATTTACTTTATTTAAAAATCGATAATAAAAAAAATGAAGAACAAATGGGTAGAGCGAAAAAATATACCTGAATCGGAGAGGAATAGATCTGGTGTGCGATTAACAAATACTTGTTGACGACGGAGAAGACAATGGCGGGCGGCTCATTCCACGTTCACTCACTTCGTCACGTAATTGTAGCTATTTAATAACACCCTCCGATCAGCCTGTAGTGGTACCTTAATATAATAATAGAAGAAATATAAAAAAAAAAAAAAAAATTTAGTATTATTGACAATAACGGCGTCGTTTTCGACCTTAGGTGAGTTGGTAGGGAAAGCGGACGAGGTCGCTGGTTCGAATCTGACAAGTCGGATTCCGAATGATACTCCCAAGACTAGAATTTATGAAAATAACAAATAGGTCCACAAATTTAGCAGAATATAATACAAGGTCCAAAAGTTTAATTGAATATTGGTCCCTTTAGTTTATAAAAATAACAATTGGGTTCACAATTTTAGCATTTTATCTCGTACAAATTTTATAAATGTTTTACTATGATACCTTTGTAGACCACAACTTTAGCACTTTATGCAGCAAAAATTCATAACCTTTACAATGATCCTCCGTATTATATACGCCCTTTTTCTTAAAGTGTTGTAGTTGCAAAAAGATTTCGTCCTCTTTTTTAATTTATTTTATTTTGGCTTTTAGTGTGAAGCAAGCAAGCATGCCCCTTAAAAAGGTAAAAGTATTTTTCCTTTTCTTTTTTTTCAAAGGTTACTATGCACACTGCCACATATAAAAAGAATTTCTAAAAAGTTTCTTCAGAAAAAAAAAAAAAATGAAAGCAAAGCAATGCCAAATATGATTCCAACACAGCTTTTCAATTCACGTTGAACCATTTATGTATATCACAATCACAGCCTGTGATGTTTCCAAACAAAGTCCTGAAGCTGATGCATAATATGAATAGTATCACATGCTGTTGCTAACAACAAATTTCAAAAGAATGAAATATTTTCTAGTATTTTCCAAGCTTGATGGCAAATTCTGTATATCAAATCTGTATACACTCAAACAAAAAGTAAAAATGCTTTCCAATGGGGAATCAGAATTGACCTCAATCAAATCCTATACTTTGTATTTATGAAATGTTGTTGTCATAACCTATGCTTTCTGTTTTCAGTTAAAAAAAAACAATAGAATCACATATTCAACTATCAAATAAATAAAACAACGTAAAGTCGCTTCATAGGATTCCATAAGAATACTTGGAAGCACATAACATGAGCAGACAAGAGTAAAACTACCCCACCGTTGAATGGATTCCAGTCACAGAACTGAACAATGCCAAGTAAAACTTGGAATCTCTTACCTACCAAAATTTTTTTTTTTTTTAAATTAAAAAAGAAAAGTATATAACTAAAGCCAAAAAAGTGAATAGAAATGTTCATATACTTGCAGCAAGTACCCTGCCAATCTGCATACAATTTTAATTAAGCTGGAGATCAATATGATTGAGTTTTTAAAATGGTAATAATACCGACCCAACTTACATATATATATAACATACAGACATAACACAGCTACAAAACTCAATTTCTTGGATGAACGACCTAGCACTTGGACATTTAATATTCTATATATATATATATATATATATATTCCACACTCCTCAAAGTTACTGACACAAGAATAAATCCAATGAATGTATTAAGTTTACAGGAGAATCTGACCTCAACAAGCCTAAAAACTCGAGAACCAACTATATAATTCTTTTTTAATGTCTTTCATATTTTGTTTTTCTTGTTCCAAAAAAACAAAACCAAAATATAGGAAAAACCCACCAGAGATCTCGCCAGCAAGAACTGTTAGCCTAATCTTTTGTAGCTGTGCTGAATTGAGATGTATCAGACGGTATACTTAGCCAAGGAATTCTGGAGCAGGGTAAGAACCATTTCAGAAAAGGGATGGATATGAACTGTCATCAGCGTCCTGTTTTTGCACGCTTCATTCCACTTGAATTGAATGGAGAGACACTACCACTAGGCCCAGGGCTATCTTCTCTGAAATTTGAATTTAGCATTGCTAGTTCACGCAACTGCTGCCTCTTAATAAAATCCTGTGACTCATCCTGCAAAACAAGATTTTTATTTTCAAAACATGATGAAGACATCTATCAAAGTACACATTCAGTCTGCTTATCATTATTTGAGTAAACTGGATATGACTTGTAGAATAATGAACACAGCTTGCCAATGCCACTCAATAAATTATAGTGGCATCTATTTCTGCAGAACGGATGGGGGTTAAGCAGATGAATATATGGTATCTTCTTGGCGAATACTTGCTCTCCAAAAGCCAGGATAGTCTCTCTTCACTTTTTCTAAGACGGAGATCATGCCACACACTTCTTTTAAGAGTAGTGATAACAAAATTCTTTTTAAGCACCTAACCTCAAGAAACCACAGCTTATAATGAGGACCACAGAATTTCAATATCGTTCAAAGTTGCTCCCAGACACATCTGTTATATGACTTATCAAGAAGAACAGCACACTTCCCTGCTATACAGCCACGTGAATGCCTAATTTCCTTCCTTTCTTCCTCTTCAGACAGTGTTTTGTAGTGAAAAATAGGTTTTATGATAAGCACATGTAGAGATAAAAAAATTTGTAGGCAATAATAATAACACTATAAAATTACACAAAACTTTGAAATAACAATTAAGATGAAGTAGCTGGATTAATACCACAGGTTTCAGCAACTCTTCTATAATTTCCTGTGCCTGTCTCAGCCTCATATCAACGATATTGGCAGGTAAATCAGCCTCAATTAAGATGTGGAGAGGATCATTGAGGTGCTCATAACCTGGCCTTCCCCTTAGCTTCTCTTCCTTGAGAGGAGAAAGAATTGAAATAATTGAGCAAATAAATTAGAAACTATCACCCAACATCAAAGAATTGAAAACAAATTGTTTGGAAATTAACTGCATCTAATATGTCATTTTCAGTCGAATCATCAATGGAATTTTACAAATTCTATCAGTAACAGACCAAGAAAGGTATCTATAGGTGTGCTTACCTTGTCTGGATCTTTTATTGACCCTTTCCCTCTAATGTACACCCGGCAGCCCGTAGTAGCTTCTACCCGTTTCAGTGAATTGCCTCTAGGGCCAAGAAGTCGTCCGACAAAATTGAACTAACAACAGTAAACCACAGAGAATTTATTAAAGAGAATTTTTCAGTAAAATCAACCGAATAAATTTGACATAATAAACTAGCATTTTGAGTATAAAGCTTACATTTGGATAAGTATCCACAGGAATTTCCAAACGCAAAATTCTCTTCACTGTATATGAACTAGGGCTTGCAGGTGCACTTTGCCAATCCATTGTCATTCCAGGAGGTCCACTTAATCTCTGTTATGTAATATGCAGATTAACTATCTTAGTATAAAGCATAAACAGGAGCATTAATGATCAGTATTTACAATTTAGATGACCAACCAATCAGCAGAGGACAAGCAAAGTTCACACAGACAAACACATCAGAAGATACAGTAACCTGCAACTACCATTCTTGCATGGGATCACTAACTTCATTTTTCAAGGATATCAGTAAAACAGACCAGACAATTTAAACCAGGCATCTATGAGAGCATAAGTTTTATAATAAATAGAAAATTCTTGTATTAACAAAAGCTATCTACATTTTATTTGCTTTATTTTTCCACCATCCTTTTCGTAGAGAATTATTTTAATTTGAAAATATCAATCATAAATTTGAGCGCAGAAATACTCTAAAGTAAAGTCTTTGATGACATGACAGAAAAGAAATAAACAGAACTGCATGTATCTGATTGCCCTCAGATTTAATGTCACTAATCTATGAAAAACACATCTGCAAATCATGTGATAATGGGAACAAACATGAGAAAAGGAACCAATGTAAAGACAAAAGCTGCAGTACATGTTATTAATGCTTAAATACTATTATAGGATCTCAACCTATCAATTTAAGCTTTTAGGCAAGTGATAACTTAACACACATTAGGAAATTATCAAAATTTAGACAGGTTTTGATAATAGACCAAATTCTTGTCATGAATTTTCAGTAGGAGATGTTCTGAAGAATATTCATTTTGGTATATCTTATCAGCCTCAATAGGATTTGTTAATTGTCTTTCTATTATAAGCATGTTTAAAAAAAGGGCCAAAAACCTAGTGCATGCCAGATTCAAATTAGAAACTTGAAACCTATAACGTGAACAAAATCATTTTATCTAGAATTTCAAGTGAAACAACTAGGAATGCCACAAGTTTTGAAAGTTTCTACTGGGTAGCTCCATTTAATATGGGGCATAGAAAAGAGAGAAAAGTATTCGATTGCAAGAAAGAAGAAATTAAAAATAAAAGAAAATTACAAATAAAATATTGACATCCTATATTAAAAATACAAGAAGGATTACCTCCTGAGGTAGGCCATTCCAACCACCTAACCCTGTGCCAGTAACATTTGACATAAGATTTGAAGATGCCATGGGACTGGGGCTTCTATGCCGTAGTCTATCAAAGTCGCCAAATCCTTGATTGGGTATCATTCCAGAAACACGAAATATCTCTGCATATAAAGAACCATTTTAGACAAGAACATGATCTGGAATCATTATAAATATATCAAAAGGCACAAGAAAGAAGTTGTGAAGAAAAGGTAGACATCTCCAGCAAGAAGTATGGCTAAGAAAACACCATCTCCAGCTTTGTATCATAAATTTATGGCAATAATACACCTTTAATGTTGATTGTGGTCATAGACCAGCTATACTTTCTTCGAACTAATTCCGGTCCATTGATTTGTACTGAACTCTGTGATGCACTGAGATTTCAACTTAAAAGTATGATTTTCCACATTGCCACTGGGGCAAGTACAAAGTCTATGGATTTTCTACAAAACATGTCTTCTTGCCAGTTGCTAGTTTTGTACTTACTACAAGCAGATACACCAAGTGTAACAATTAAAGTTTATATCTTTGATAATTCCTCAATGTACCGAATGTCAAGTTACATTCAGCCGACCAATTACAGCAATCATTGAGAAGATGCAATTGCACACAATAGATATAAGTATTCAGGCAGTATCCAGAACACAATGAAACAATCACATCAACTAACAATTAAGTGTTACTATGTGATCAAGCCCAAAGTATAATCGATATCCCACAATCAAACAAAACAGATGCACATTTGATACAAAAATTGTTCAAAGAGCAGTTAAAACTGGTCGTTAAGGTTGATGCAAACAAGAACGATCTGAACACTCCACAAAAAGCACACTTGCCGGACCAGTAATGTAGTTGGGAAGACCAAAATACAAAAAGCAGAAAATCCCATTAAAAGCCAGGAAAACCTAGATCCAAAACTCAAAGATATAGGAAGTAACCTTGAGTTAACAGTCGGCTGCATATCGGAAGCACCTGGGTGAAAGGTCCTAGCTTTTGATGCTCTGCAAAGAGCTCTGACAAGTATTGACTGCAAACAGAAAAGCCAATCCACATAGATCAAAAGCAACTACGAATTTTGTTGAAACCAAACAAACAGATTAGGACCAAGGAAAATTCAACAACTTGAACAAAAACGCGAAGTTCATCTAATCTCTATGGGGGGTTATACATAAAAATAACAAATAATACCCTTTTGAGGTTGAGGGTATACCTGTCAATATCTGGGGTGCTTCTAATTTGTGGAGAAGCAGCTCTTGCAGGTGAGAAGTTGGGATTATACAAACCTGACATGGCCTTTGATTTTGCTCTGCTTTGCTTTTTTAGAGAATTTAGAACAAACAAATGAATAGGATTCTTAAAAAAAGGAAAAGGGTTTTAGTCTGCGGTTGTTGCAGGATAAAAAGGAGGAACATAGCACCATCAATAAAGGAGGTTGTTCGTAATTAGAAAATTAAAATCATCAAATTATCATAAATAAATAAAAATAAAAAAGGGTTTTCAGTCTACAGACACCAGCCAGCCTCCTCTGTGATATTTGCAGAAGGGAAACCAAACCTTAAATTACAGTAATTTTATTTTTATTTTTATTTTCACCTCTGTTTTTGTTATCCTGTCCAGCACAAGTGGGAACGAGGTTTGATGTTTCTGGGCAGCAAAAATTTTCACAGTGGCTATTTAAGGAAGCAGAGATTTACTGCTTTAGTTTCGACAGAAAGAGAGAGAGAGAGAGATAGGATCTGTCATGTGTGTATCTACAATGTATGTACAGTGTTGAAACTTCTGAAGGAGATGCAGACACGTGTTAGGCTGCAGAGAATCAAGGTTGTAATCAAAGGAGTGAAATTTGGTCCCACTTTTGCTAGAGATGATTGGCAGATGATAATGATGTTCGCCAACGCAGTATTAGCTGTGCTGTGAGAGTGTTCTACACTTTAATACTACTACGTCGTTTTTTGTATTCTTTTCAACGAAATTTCCTTCCCATAATACCTTCCGAATCTCTATATTTTTTTTAAAATTATAATTTATCTATTTATATCAAATAGGTCCATAACCGCTATTACAATTACCCTATTTAATTTTGGCGTTAAGAACACTTGTTTTGGGGGTGTTTGCTTTTTTATTCAAACGTTGATAATCTTTTCAAATATTTAGAACTTGATCAATAAGGCGATCTCGACGGACTTCTAATAAAATGAATTAATAATAAATAAATAAAAGTAGTTGTCCAATTAAAATTTAATATTAGAAGAAAAAATTAGTTCTTTTTTTAAGATTAGAATTTTATATAGTATAAATGAATAAATTATGTCTTTATCTGTAAAAATGAAAAAAAGTAGGGATCTGAATGTTATTACTCCAATTTCCTTTTTACCTCTTCCGTGTTTTCTTAACCTTTTCCCTCCTCCCTCCGCTTCGTTTGGACATGAATATATAACAAGCAATTTGACCACTTTTTGACCAAAGTTTATTATGATTTACTATATTAAGTACTATTATTTATATTAATTTGGAAGAAAATTAGTATTATTGAAGTGGGCCATTGTTTATATAATTTATAGTTTTATTTAATTTGTAAATCATTATTTGTCCATTTCAAAAATAGCATTAGTCAATATAAATAGACTAGCTCATTTATTTTATTGTATGTAATGAATAGCTAGTCTAATGTCTACCCTTTTTTTGATGGATTCTTTAGAATTTAGTCTTGTCGGTTACTATTAATTCTTTTTTTGAATTTTGAATTCTATTTTTTAAGAGAAAAAGCAATGGTGATATCTGAAAAATAAGCAAAAATTAAGCATTGGTTAAATGTGTGTCGGGTTATCAATAATTGTTATCATACAGAGAATGTAAGCGTTATTCGAAATAATTGAAAATAAAGTATTTGAATGTGACTTTTTAAGTTTGTACTTAAATTTTAAGGCTTAATTTTAGACACATTTTTTAAATTATAAAAATATATTTAAAATATAGCATATAAATTATAAAAAATTATTAATTGATTACAATATTTATTATAATAAATATTTTAAAAGGAAAATATTTCAAATTATATTTAATTGATAAAGTCAATTGAAGTTGGGATGGGCCTTAGCATTACTATTGTTGGGCCAACGAGTGGGAGGCCCATTTGTAAATGGGGCTTCACTGTGAATTGGATGAAAACAGTTCAGAAGAAATCAATAGCATCGTCATCGTCAACCAGAAGAAGAAGAAGAAGAAGAAAGAAAGAAGAGATGTCGTGGTTATTGGTAGAAGGATTAATGCCATTGGGAATCATAGCAGGAATGCTTGTTATTGCGGGAAATGCTCAGTATCACATCCACAAAGCTGCACACGGACGTGTATGTATTTCTCTTTAAATTTGATTCCATTCTTGTTAGATCCGAATAATTTCTCCTTTACTTTCTCAAAATTTTCATTTTTATTTCTGGGTGTGTCGATTTCAGCCGAAGCACATCGGTAACGATATGTGGGACGTGGCTATGGAGAGAAGGGACAAGAAGCTTATTGATCAGCTCTCCGCCGCTTCCTCGAATTAGATGTGGTACTTTCTTCTCTTGTTTCATCTACCAGTTCTGCATATTAGGGTTTAGTTTTATGAGATTTGATCGTATTTTAATTTTTTAGATTTTGTTTGTTAACTTCCAGTTTCAAGGTCTTAGCTTTAAAGTTTAGTATTTATCTATCTCGCCTGAAAATTGATTTTTGATTGGTTAGTATTTTGAAAGCATGCTGCTTGAACTTGATTTTTTGTAGGTTATGTACAATTTTGTCCATTATCTAACTAGGTTGTTGTATAGGGATTCTGCATTGATCTCTGCTAACAAATTGAAGCTTGCCTTTATAAAATTTCAATGTCTGCAGTATTGATTAACTAAGCAGGTTACTTTCTAACCTCTAGACTTTGAAACTATGAAGTTTTGGGTTATTGTCAGAAGTGTTTTGTGAGTATCTTGGTGAGTTGTTGGTTTTGGAGCGGATATTAAAGTCATAGTAAACTTTAATGAAGTAGTAGTGGTTCGCGAATATTTGGAAAAATTTATAGTTTCACCCAGAGTGATAAGGAACGCAATGATTAGGGAAAACTTAACATATGTCAATTGACTTTTCTGGCCTCAAAATGAGTGAGATAGTTACTCAAGTTTTACCATTAGAAGTATGGAAATTCCTAATTTTTTTGAAGGCATGAATTGTGGATGGTGGTGATGCGCAATTTAATAAATAAAAGATGGAGGGCAAAGAACAAATTTGATATTGCCTGGTAATTTTAATGCGGGAGAAAAGATTTTTGATTTCTTCCTTGGAAATGACAGTGGGTTAAGCATATCACTGCATTGATTTTGTTCTTAGACTAATTAACCCTTTTTACATCATCTTTTTATTTTTCCTGTTTCAGCAAATCTCGTATCTCCCTCTCTTTTTTTCAAACAAACACACATATGCATATGCATGTAATCACATACACACGATGGATACTCCTCACAACCTCTCTCATAAGTATCTTCTTTCTTTGAATTCTGGCTCAGTCATACCCTATTAGCACCATCTGCAGAATCACCAACTTCTTGTTATTATCACCTACATTAACCCTCATTTAAGGGGAATATCTATTTTTGGAGGATTTGGATTTCTTTCTTGTAATCTCCGAAGGCTTTGGAGAAAAGAATCCCCTTATGTCAAAGGTTTCAGTTTTAAGAAGTTTAGTATTCTGCATAGTGTAGTCAAGAGCAGTAGGTTGATTGTCTTGTTTTTTTCTTTTATTGGGATCCTGTATTTTGTCAGCCATTTAATTCAAGGCTAAGATAATATAAAATAAAGTTTCAAGAATTTCCAATCTTCAATAGGAAATTTGCAAGAAGTAGCTATATTTCTCTCAATCATTATTTAATATTTCTGGATTTTCCTCAATGGAGAAAGCTTGAATAATTTGATCAGGTCAGTCTTCATTTGGCACTTATCACAGTAGCTGGCATAAATTTTGGTAGAGCCTGTTTGTTCTGGCAATTAGAATAAGATAAGGTTACTTTTGCAGCAGCGGTGCTGGTGGTTTTATGGCATGGCCTATGGGATCCCAGTACCCATCATCCTGCACTTTTATGAAAACCACTACCTCTCTCCATATTGATAAAAACCGATAATTCAGTTGCTGCAGTCAGCTGCCTCAGTAATTTTGGTTTTATTCAGGGAAAAGAGTTACAGAAACAGAATTTCATGAAGAGTAGGACATGAGTTAAATACATGGTTTAGGGAAAAGGAGGGAAAGGCGATATCCCCAGTGACCGAGCTAACTGTAAAGTTGATGGTACCAGAAGAGAGTTTTTAAGATCTTGCATTTTTTATTGGTTAAAAGCCTATCAATTTTGAAAGCTTTAAATGTCTACTCAAAGCATATGTAAAAAATTGATAACTGCAAAATTCTAATTAGTTGAATAAACCCAAAATTGTTAGAAAAAGAAAAGTTCACTTCAGCACCTAACTTACTGTTTGCTTGCTGCAAAGATTAGGTTCTGCTGAAACTAATTGAACTATTTTGAGGCTGCCCAATAATTATTTTTTCATTTAATTTTTTCTATGCTAGTTTATATACAATTTGAATGTGCTCTTCCTTTTTATAAATGTTACATGACCAACAATAACTGAAAAGGGACATCATGTTGCTGTATCCTGCAAAAGATCAAGATTTTCACAATTGCAAAACGATGAACTTGGTGCATCATGGCTAGTATAAGAATCAGGATTATCAAATATTTAAGATTCTACAACTTTACTGGAGGTTTATTTATCCTCAGTTCTTGATAACTATGAACTTGTTGGTGGTTAGAATGTGGGTTTTGATTATACCCATGTCCCATCATGGGTTTCAGCAAAGACTCCAAGCTTTCTTTAGTGTCTGTACCTTTAAAAAGACAAAGACATTCCCACTATTCTGCCCACTTTTAGAAGTTTACCTGCCCCTTCTTTCTCCCTCTTTGCTTTCTCTTTTCTCTCCTTTATCTGCCCTGTCAATGTGTCTGTTCTGTTTAGCGTGTGAGATACTACAACCATGCAATTTATTATCTTTTGTTAATACAGGAAGCTTTGCCAGTGGACTTTTGAAGGACGAATAAACTACCCATCTGATATTTCCCGCATTTGTTACGAAGGTTCAAGAGCAGATACAATCATATCCTATCCATTTATATATTTTGTACGCGAATCTGCATAAGCTTTTAAACTGTTTTACGGAAAAAGTACGTTGTCCAACAGTGAATTTGCTTTCTAATGAAATTGGTTTGTTAGAACTTTGAGATCATTGTGACCTATTATTGCTCATGTCTTTTTAGGCATAAGTAATTGCAAGTGACTTGAGTAATCAATATTACAGAATAGTTGTGAGATGAATTGAGATGTTTACTGCTCACTATCTGAAACTGAAAGTGGAGGTTTGGACATAAATGGAGGAGATGACTTACTATTCGATTATATGTATGGTGCAAATTCCAGGTTGAATGGACCACTTTCATTATAGAATTTTGCTTAGTATTGAGAACGATTAGGCAAAGGGCATAATACAACAGAAGCCGACATACATTAGGGGGCACCACGTGACATCCCATGCATTCAATCAATAAAAATACAATCGATGAAATTATACCTTCATGTAAGTTTTAGCATCCCACCAAAAAATTATTTAATGTTAGTGGATGGAGTTGCAGGTTGTTTGTATATATATAGATAAACCATGTGAAACCAGGGCTTTTAGTCGTAAAAGACAAGTATGATATACAAAATTCGGATGTCTTGTCGCCAAGTGAAGATGAAGAAGAAAGCGAAATTCTCTTCTTCATCACATGAGCAATATGAAAACGAATGTGTGATGATATCATCACCATTGGCTGCTGCAGATTTGTAATTTGATTAAATAAAAGTCGTCTCCTCTATAATAATAATTGATTGGCCGCTTAAATAAGTCCTGGCTTCCCATGCGCACCTGCAACCAACAATATAAATAAGGTACGTGTGACCTTTTTGACCTTCCACAACTACTATCCTTATCAAAGTCAAAAGAGTAAATTGGGAACTAAAATCACTAGACAATGACTATAAAACGAAATGGTTGAAGATGCTAAACTACTGGGGCAGGATATTTCAGTTTCATTCAATTCATGATTTGATTTCACCATTAGCTTTTATGGGTAGCTAGCATTTACAGAACATGGCCCCCAAACCTAAAAGAAACTCAAAATTGTCCCAAATTTAATTAGTTGGCTTGGCTCCTCCTCCCACCCCTTTCGGAAAATTTCCAAATATAATTAATTGCAAGCAAGTCATTAGCAGGAGAAGCTTTCCTCCTGGAAGAACTAGTAATAAGACAGGTGTCGTCAATAATAATAATAATTTTAAATTTATTATATTATTATGTGAACTTCACCAACCGATTTCTTGTTCGTGCAGTGCAGCACATTGATTCCCTGAAACTCAAACCCCAATCTTTGAATAATCTCATTTGTGCTCTGTTGGCTTCATTATTATTTTGTTACTGTTTGTATACATGATGATGTGATGCTGCAGCTTTGTTTTATGTGATTCCCTCTCTCCCTTCAATAATTCTAATGTAAGACAAACACAGCACTAAATATTAAGCAAATAAAAAAAAAAAAATGATCCCCATTTGGGATGCCCTGGAGATCAAGTCATAGTAAAAGAAAGGATTCTCCTGCCCTGCCATGTTGACTTAAAAGAAAAACAAAACTGACTCGACTGCAGTCTGCCCATAGATTTGGACATGGGAGTAACTGAATTCATAATGAAGCTGTGGACTGGAGTTTTTGAGAAAAGAAAAAGGAAACATAAAATTTTTTATTACTTGTCAATGGGACAACTAAATTCGTAAGATAGAATAGAATCACTTCGAGGGGTTTCACATGCACACACAAATGAATCATAAAACTACGGAAGGATTTGTGAGTGATAACAAGATTTACATAAAAATCCTATATTACCCACCACACTACAACCAAAAGCCTACGAAGACCAAACAAAAAAAAACACCACCAAAAAACTGTGTGATTAGAAGAATTTTCTGAATACACGAATGAACTTGAATAAGAATTTGCTTCTGCTCCTGCTTCTGTTTGTGGGAATGGCAAGGGAAGGGGCTCAACCATCAACCAGAGCTGCTAGCTGTATGCATTGTCTGACAGATTGCAAACGGTGGGAGTTAAGGAACGTATTCATTTTCAAGCACTGGTTGTGTTCGTGTCACCATTGCTGCTGGTGCTTTTGTATCTCCAACTGGTGTCATTTGCAGTGCTTCTCCCATGTCTGCTGCCTTTTGCATCTGTTGCATTTTATTCTTGTGCTTGTATTTCTGTACCCATAATACCAGAAATGACAACAATGCCAACAATGCTAATCCACCCAACACAGACCCGACAATTATCCAGACTTTCGAATTACTCTTCTTTCCTTTACCACTTGGTCCTGGACCAGCATTTGGAGCTCCACCAGTTGGGGCTGGACTGGGGGCAATAGACTCTACAACGATTGAAAAATGCCCCTGTTGGGCGGTTAAACATGTGTTGCCCGATTTCACATCGCTGAAATTTCGAAAACCATGCAAATCAAACCAAACACACTTGGAAACAGACCCATCTGGAACCGGCTTCACATCTCGGAATATGATCGATATGGGATCACCCGATGCTCTAATATCCAATTCTGGCAAATTCGTAGCTAATAAGTTGGAAGCATTATAAGCACGAAGACCCAGCACAGGAGCCAAGTAAGTATAACCGGGTAATGGATAATATGTATTAGATAAATTGCCCAAATTTTGGTACACCAAAACAAGCCTTTCCACGTAGGGGTGCTGGGTAACTCCATTTGGGATATGAAACTCTTTGTACATCGGCACGCCTAGCCTTCTTAAGCTGCCACTTCTGAGCCTCATTGCTGCAATCTTAATCCCAGTCAAATTAGAAGGAACGACCCCATCATAGGGAATGCCAGTCCTGGGACGATGACCAAAAGCTATGTAAGCATAGTCTTGGAGAAGAGCATCAAGGGCAAGGGCAGAGTTAGATTGAGCCATAACATCCGCCACAAAGAAGAACCATATCAGAGAAACAAGCATCGCGAGACTTCGAAGAAGCCCCATCGACGCTTCCAATCCTCCAACTTGCCAATCAAATTAACCTTGCAATACCCCAGTAAAAAAACCCACCAAGGCAATACTAAAAATTTCAAACACACCACTAATATTTCAGATCCAGAACAAATAATAACTGAAATGCAGAGAGGTATTGCAGTAAATCCCTTGAAAGAAGCTTCAAGATCAAACCTCAGGCATTAGCAAATCAATAGTTGGTCTCACGTCGCCATTGACAACGGTTACTGTATAAAAAATATGTTCTCTTCCTCTCACGAAACTGTATAAAGCAGCTTTGAAGGTTTCAAACCGTTGCAGCTCTTTTCTCTTTTGGAATCCTTGTAAAAGAAGCCTTAAGTACTCGAAACAGAATCTTTACAGCAACTTTTCAAATTTCTCCAAGAAATTAAAGACATGATTCTCCAGAATCTCTCCATAACACCGAAATTAAGGTTATAATCACAGAATTAAATAGCAAGTAAAAAACAAAACGCCCTCAATTGAGCGGCCAATCCAGCATTATTATTATTATTATTATTATTATTATTATTATTATTACAGTTTCTAAAATTGGATTGAGCAACGAGATTGCTACCTGATATTCTCGTGCCTAAGTGTGCACCCACAAATCAAATCTTGACAGAGATATAAGCCAAGCCACAATGACTCACATGAATCCACCACTATAAAACCCTAGAATCTTGAGATAAATCATGATTTACTGTGAGACAAGATCAAGGACTCACAGTAAATAATGCAAACAGCTGGCAAGCGTGAAAAATCAAAGCTTTCTCAATCCGCCCATGAATTGAAGCAGCAGCATTTCGATTAGAAACCCAGAACCCAAATAAACTTGGTCGACACGCACAGTAATTGATGGGTTTTGGATCCAGAGCTGTACGGGCTAGGCTAATACAAGTAAAGGTGAACACTTTTAAATTTTTGTATAAATGAAAAAAAAATCAAGAGAAATTAAGTAAACCCGGGAATGGGAAATGAAGAAGAAAAGGGAGAGAGATGAGATAAGCTTAGCTGTGAATGGTAGATGGGGGGGGCAGAGGTAGAGAGAGAGAGAGAAAAGAGAAGAAGACAGAAGAAAGAAAGCGAGAGAGAAAAGAAAAGAAATGGAGAAAATGAGCTTTGCCTACTAAATAAATGGTGCTTCAACTCATAATAAGACTTCAACTCGGTCACTCGCTTACTCACTACTCTTGTCTTGTTTTACAGCTGCTGCAGCATAACTGGTGTGACCGACCGTAAACTAACAACTCTTGTTAAACCTCCACATGCTTTCTTCCTTTTCCTCCCTTTTTTGCCCCTGTTTCTAATTCTTCTTCCTAAATTCAAAATCGACCAACAAAATAAATTTTACTAATTTAACCTTATTATCATAATAATATGCCAAAAAGGGCAGTCGGCAGGCTGATATGGCTTCGAATTTAATAAATAATAATAATAATAAAATTGACTTGCCAACTCATACCATTTGACTCTTTCTTGTTTCGTATTCATACGTACCGTA
>JAXCLQ010001696.1:31530-57676 GCA_035584115.1 Cedrela odorata
CATGCTCCTATTCTACTTCGTTGTAAACACATCTTCTGTGAAGACTGTGTCTCTGAGTGGTTAGTTTATGATTGCTTAGTGTTTTCATTTTCTTAATTGTTGTGGCCTCTCTCTCTCTCTCTCTCTCTCAACTCTGCATTCACGAACTGTATTTTGTGGTAATCATGTTGCCAACAATCATAAATTTACTTGTGTACGGAATGACTGATTTTCTTTTTCCAGGTTTGAGAGGGAGAGGACGTGTCCCTTGTGCAGGGCTTTGGTAAAGCCTGCAGATCTGAGATCATTTGCTGACGGATCAACCAGTTTGTTTTTCCAGATGTTCTGATCTCATTACCGTAAAACCCAGGAAATTTTTCTGCTTTGAAGCTCTAAATATTTATTCAAAGCTGTCTTCTCCTGATTGTCTGTCTACACCAGTAAATTTGGGCTGTAATCTTCTCTATACCTTGTTCATGGATTACCAAGAAAAAAAAAAAAAAGCGAAATGATGGGTAGAATTGAACTGGCTTTCTGTTAGTATGTTGTATTGAAGAATGTCAGCGATGATGGGAGAGATGTTGAATACATATGTAATGCTCGGTTAAGTTACAGGAATTTTTTTTTCCCTTTTTAAAATACTAAATATATATATATATATATATATATCAATGTCCATTTGCTAAAGGCATTTAATATTTTTCCCCCCTACCCTTTTCTAATCTGTTATCCTAAAGGCATTTAATATTTCTTGTAGTGTAATTTTCTTTATTTAGTTGTTTATATTACTGTTTTTTTATATGAGGAGTTCATATCATTTTATGTATTAGTTTGTATCATACCATGGTAGTGCGGGTCTTCAAATTAAACTGGAATTTGATATTGAAGAAAGAGAACACCAATTCTATGTCAAAGTTAATAACTTTGTAAGTACACAAAAAGGAGGAGGAGGAGGAGGAGGAATTCCAACATTTTATTCAATAACAAATCCAAAAAACTGCATACACACAATTACAAGCACACGATAGGAACAAACTCATGACAAAAAATGAAAAAAAAAATAAAATTAGAATCGCCTCCCTCCTTAAGAGATAAAAACAGGAAGAAAAAAGAATGATTGAAAAAATAAATAAATATGGAACCAATGTTACAAAAATGATCCTTTTCAATAAACAGTGGTAATGTAACTAAAATTAAGCAGGAGATTCTGGGGTTCTTTTTGCATCTTTTTCTTCAGTTACGTCGGTTTTTGAACTTGGTGGGACATCATTTTCCTGAACATTATATGTTTCTTCCGATGGAGCGGGGATGGGAAGGATTTCCTTTGTCACTAGCGGGGGGCTCGTAGAAGAGGGATTCTCTGATGGTGACGACGGGGATGTAGGCGAGGGTGGCGATACAGAGAGTATCTTGGAGAATGGCGAGATGGAGTCGGGGTAAACTTCTGTCACTTCTTCATTGCCCTCATCTAAATAGACAACATCCTGCATTGTAAGTTGGTGGTATTCAACAATCTCCCTTAGAAAACGATTCTCACGAGCATATATAGAATTCTCGTGGGCCAAACGAGCCTTCTCAGCCAAAAGAGTCTCCAGTTGAAGACGAATCTGCAATCACAAAATATGCAGATCAGAAAACAATCACCTTCCAGTAAATGCCAATAGAGCTATAGTGGTTAGTCATTCTACTTACAAACATTGCACTCAAAACAAGAGCTATAGCCTATAGAAACAAAATAGTTTAGCCTGGCTGGCTTAAATGTTTTCTACCCAAGGGAAAAAAAATATGTTTACCAAATCATCATCAGCAGGGTTTTGTCCCTTCTCACGACTCTCACGAAGGAGTTTATTCTCATCTTCCAGCTGAGTACATCTTTGTTTTGCAAATGCCAGATCTGCTTTAACAGTTTTTAGCTCCCGAAGAAGAAGTTTTGCTTTGGCAGCTGTCGCCATTGCAACCTGTGACAAAACAAAGTCAGACGTGCATTTTACTGAATAGGAGATATAAGAAACTTGGCTCGTAATAATTATGTTTCAAAATCTCAGATTATACATTATCTTAACAAACCAGAGTCAGTAAAAATAAAAAGAGAAGCCAGATATACGCATTGAAGACTTTTGGTGAATATTGAGACGAAGACAAACCCAGGTATTTGTCTCCTGCTGTGCAGCTTGAATTGACTTGAGAAGTTTTAACATTATTGATTTTTTTTTTTCCAAATTAAAGCAATCATTAATTCTACTTGTATCAACTGTTTACACACAATAACATAGTTGCCACCTTACGTCGCGAGATGCCTTGAGTTGCGTTTCATGGTAAGTTTGATTCTGTGGTTGTGTCAGAGGCTGCCACGAGCTATTTGCACCGGGAGCTTGATTTTGTTCTTCAGTGCTGCCTCCTTTTCGCCTAATTTGAAGTTTGATATCTGCAGTTTTGCTTTCCACCATTGTCCGACCTTCCTGGAAAAACCACAAAACTTGAAAACTATCTGCGGTTTTGTTTTACACAATTAAGAGCAACTTGATTACTTGGAACTTTATCAATCATTATTCGCTCTGCTTTGAGTCAGCTAACAAGGAAAGGCGACAAATAAGAACTCAAGAGCACAACGATATAGCAAAATATAATCCAAGACACCTCACCTCAAAAGCTTTTTCAAAAGTATCACCGATTTGATTAAGGGAAGATGTAATTTTATCCAATCCCCTTCGAAGTTTGGGATTGTCCAAATTTCTATGACTCTCAGATGAATTCAATGGCTGTTGCTGCAATTTGGGGAAATTGAAATTGAGCAAATTGTTTCAGATATAATTTAGACTTTTAAGTGTTACAGTTATTTGGAAGTTAAATCACCTGGCCAACTGCTGAGGTATCGGTCATCTGCCATCTAGAACTGGCCGGCGGATCAGGCTGTTGGGTTAAATCATCCTCCTCAAGAATTGCTTTGGCTTTCCGAGCTAGAACACCCCAAAACCCTTTATTTTCATTTCTTGTTGATGCATGCTCGTAGGCAGTGAAGCCCTGAATTTTCAGGTATCACATCACATTCACATATAAAAAACGGCAAAAACAATCTCATTCAAAGAATGTGAAGGCATGAAAAAAGGATAAAAATTCAAAGAAAACTCTGTTGAATTTAGCATAAGTTATAAACAACTAAACAACATTCACCCAAAATCCCAGAAAACATCTTCACAAAGTCATTACGCAATTGTTCATTATTCTTCTTAAATTTTTATGGAAACAATTGATTCTCTTTCTCGAAATCAAAGTAATTCAGGAAAGCAAAAAAGGGAAACAACTGTATTATACCTGATTATACAAATCAAAAGAATGGACCAAAATGATCAGAATTAACATTAACCAATTGGATAATAGTTTTTCTTGAGCAATACAAAAAGATGTGTCAAATATAAAAACAAAGGAGAGAAAAAAAAATGAACCTTGGATCGTTGATGGTCAGAGGAAAAAGCAGCAGAGTCACCACCATAAGCAGAGGAAAGAGATAATTCACGATGAGCAGCAGAGGCACGGATCGCCTGCGCGGCAAGAGATTCTGATGCAGAAGACGATGCAGAAAACGAATGCGAAGGTGTAAACGTTGAAATTGAAGATTTTTCATTGTTGTTGTCACCATCTGGTGGATGATAAATCTCTTCTTTAAAAGTTGACGCTCTCGTTATTCCTTGCCTTCTTCTGTAAGCCATTTTTCGTTAAGATGCTGTTTACCCGCCACCAACAAAAGCCACAACTTGTCTGTCACCGGCAACCGGCAGCACCTTTCACCGCTACCAACAACCGCAAGCCACCACCAAAACCAGATGACAAAATTTTACCAGAAATGGAAGATCTCTTCTCTCTACGTCCAACGACCTCTTCCCCTTTTTATGTAACCTTAAAACTACCCTGAGAGAGAAAAAAAACAAAATATATATATATACACACACACACACACACACACACACACACACACACACACACAATAATGCAAAGTTGACATCTGTTAATGGTTTTTCATTCCATCTCAACCGTCTGATTTCATCATTCATTTTTATTTTCTTTATTATTATAAATAGTAAGGTTTGCAGCTATTCCACATCATCATTTTCCCCTCAATTACGTAATTTTATTATTATTAATGATACGTAACATCTTCCTAAGTCATCAGTTGAAAGTTGTTAAAAAAAAATTAAAAAAATTAAAAAGTACTATAAGAAAAGAGTTACAGGAAGTTGGAGAAGGAGCAGGCTAACCATAGGCATAGCTCTTGCCCGATTAATTTTTTTTTTAATATATAAATAATTATTTAAATGGAAAATATGACATGGGGATGGGTTTTCAACTTTAAAACTACTTAAAAGACGTGTTTTGGTCCCAGTCCCAGCTCTCAACAACTCACCTGTGTCTGTGTTCTTTTTTTCGAGGATCCGACAACTCAAATATGTTGGAAATTGCTTATCACTTTATATGTTGGAGTTGTAGATTTAAACGTGAAGCATTTCTATCTGTATATTGTACATACAATGTATTCCATCGAATCAGTCTTCATAAATCTATAGCTTAGCTTTATAGAAATTAAAGGCTTCGGCCTTCTCTACTTGTATCATTGTAATAAAAATGAGAACACTTTAATTATTTGTACTTTCAAAATTATGCCAAAGTACAATAATTATAAACATTCTTTAAGCAAGCAAATAGAAAAAAGGCTCAAAGGAAAATTCTTTTTAAAGTCAATTATCTATTTTCTTTTCTTGTAAACTTTTTAGGTTCTACATAAATTTCTTACAGCTGAAGAATCAAATCAGTATGCTTAGGATCCAAAGAGGATTGCTGATGATTATCAAGTTTCTGGTAACTCATTTTGTCCAGAAAGCACCTCCCAGTACCTGCATATTGCTGAAACAATCTATCTGGCGTTGAGGTATTTATCTGATCAAATCGTGTTTTCAGATATGGTAGATCAAAAGTGAACTGGGAAAAACGCGGCAAAGGTTGGGTGACCCCGAAGAAATCACCAGTGACTTCATGTCTTCGGCCTTGTGCCGCGATGGCTTAATCATAACCTCCGAAACATTGTGATGAAGCCAGATAAGTCGTGGAGCCATTAGTTTGAGGAGGAATTGACACACTTGTGGTTTGTAGAGGCCATGAAGATGATGAACTGTGATTGTTTCTCAAGCTGAATTTTAGCATATCTGACACAGAATATTCCAAGGTTGAGTTTAATGACTGAGCTCGATTATCCAACTTGCTCTTGTCTGATATCATTGTCGCTGACAAGCAACCTTTGTCTTTTAACCCGACAATTGAGAAGTTCAATTCTCTGGTCACTAAAGAGGAGGAATTTGAACCCAACATAATCACATTGTTTCTGCTCTCACAAACCTTGTCACCACTGGTGCAAATGTCCTCCTTGAAGGGAAAGGGGATTTTCTTCTCATTGTTGGGTGTTGCTTTTACAGTAGCAGGATGAATATTCATTCCGTCACCAGTATAAGCTTTCCCTCCTTTAATACTGTCACACAAGTCTGTCCTATCACTGCTGTTTTGAGGTATAATTTGATGCCAGTCCAACAAATTCCCAGACCTGATAGAACCAAATGTATTATCTAAAGGATTATGAAATGGTGGTGACCGAAACCAATAGTTTGAAATTGACGTCTGAAAATTGGAAGCCTTGGTTGACGACCCATGTAACTTCTGTCCGGCAATCATCTGAACAGTTGGTCCTAAATCTCTAACAAACAACATCAAACTTTCTCTATAACCAATATCATGTTGATTCACCTACATAAAATGAAAAATAAATTCAGTTCTATATCTAGAAATAAGAAATTATTAATGAAAAATAAATAGTCAGTTCTATATCCAGAAATCAGAAATTATGAAATACCAGGAAATTAATGCCTTGCATATTAGTCAAAAATAGACAGTCATCACGTAATCTACAATGTGGAATCCATGAATTAGAAATAGAAAAGTTATGTGAGGGTTCCATCAGGCGGGCCACCAATTGAAAAACATTGGTTGATCCTGTTTAACGTATTCAATGCAACTGGACTAAGATTGTGGGCATTAGGTACCAGCTGTTTAAGGTTTAGAGCACTGAAAAAATCAAAACTATTTGTCTATCAATCCAGACCAAAATAGGTCCAGATAATATTCATTGTACTAATGGAGTATACCTTGTTGAAATAAAAAGGTATTCTTGTATATGTGTGTGTAACAGATTAAACTAGATGAACTGTGTAATACCTTACCAAAGAAAAAAGAAACAGAATTGTATAATTACAGGAGCTTTTAAACACCGAGTATCTTTCATAATGGAGCAACACACTGAAAGTAAGGTCCAAGAGATGAGAAAGCTCCAAAAGTTAACAACATAACTATCAAAAGAACAATGTTGACCATTCAGTGCCTTCTTCAGATAAAGAGAGGCAATAATCAGCAGGTTCATTAATAATAAATGTTGTTAGGCTAGGATCAAAACATTTGGCACAATTTCGAAAAATAGGTGCAATTTTTGTGCAGCATGCTTTGATCCCACAAGGTCTGGCCCACTATCACATGATTATTGGGTAGTGTGACATGTCCAAATCATCACCTTTATGAGATTCCATGCACGTGATATTTCATTAAATGTAAATTTAACTTTGAGCATAAAGATTAAACTATAGACACCATGTTGAAGTGTGACAAAGTGAAAAACACTCACAGGCTTGAGAGTTTTTGAATGATTATAAATTGATGAAACAATTGAATCATTGTCATTGAGAAAAGACGACCAAGGAATGTATGTACTACGTCGATCTGCTTCAGGAAAACTAGTTCTTCTACCACATCTAGCACCTGTTAGAGAAGAAACTGTCATTCAAGAGTAAAAAAAAATATAGACTACTAAAAAACAGCAGCTATGGTAAAAAGGGAATTTGTTCAAAAATGTTATAATGACGCTATGAAAAATTATGATGAAAGCTTCAAACAAAGCCACACGAGGTTTTGACACATAATGAGAAGAACTAATCTCTAAAATCTAAAAGAAGTTTCAAAAGTTTTAAGTATGTGAGTAAGAATCTGTACGGATAAATTGATCAATATGGAAAAGGAAACAAAAGAAAGAAATAGATCATTCTGTAGCATGTCAGATTGGCCTTCGAAAGCAACGAAGAAATTTAAACTGAGAAAGTTCACTGGAATTAAGTTTTTACCAGACAGCGTTTCATTTTCTCTTGCACTAAGAGCAGATGCAGCACTAGAGCATTCAGGGTTTCCTTGAATACTTCTCCTGAGAATTGTTGCCCCACCCAATGAATATGGCAAGGCTTTTGATGATACGTTAACAGTCATGCAATTGGTTCTGAAGTTTGTAGCAGGCTTTGGACTTGAGCTATTAATTGGACCCTTAGCTTCACTATGAGGCCTTCTATTGGTTCTTCATCTGGTCTCTGAGAATTCTGATTCAAAATTGTCTGGTTCGGTTTTAAAAGCATGAAAAACCTTTTTACTTAGTTAATGTATTATAAGAGCCTGTTAAAACCAAGAGTTGCAAACAGTTGATAGAGAAGATTTGGAGGTTCATTGTAAAACTTGCACAAAATTGCTTTCCGACTTTGACAGTCATACCTGCCTGAAATAAATCGTGCCTAAGGAATTGAAATGCATTGCATTTTCAGATATCAAAAATACGTCATGCTGCATAACAATCCAGCAAAATAATCAGCCACATAACACATCAGAAGTTTCCAGTAATTTTTGCATTCAGAACTGGAAACAGAGAATTATTTCTTGAGAAAAGATTAAACCTCAAATTGTTCAAGACTTGTATACACCCCTTCATGAAGTTTAGCTCTCATGGTGCCAAAATCCATAGGCTCTTTGATGATTTCATAATAATCTTCTACCTAATCACAGCTAACAACTCGTCACATATTGCACAAGAAAGGGAAAAGAACATCCATGATTTGACATAATGAACTAACAACCAATTGCTAACCTCTTTGGGGTCAACTGGTTCGGCAAATATTCCATTGGTGTCTTTCCTAATATGAAGAAGAAAACATATGTAAAGTAAATGAAGATATACAAAAACTTCTACTAAGGAATTTAGAATGTAAATATTTTGATGCACCATAACTTTCTTATAATATTCAAACAAATCAACATCACGGTTTATTTTCCAAGAAATTCGTGTAAAATTCTTATTAAAAGAATTCCCACCTTTGTAGTACGTCAAGGATAAGCTCAAGCACACGTTTTTCTGGCATCCACGGGGCAGATGGCACACTCAATGGTTGATCTGTTACAATCATAAATGTGTAAAGAACGTGTGTGTGTATGTATATATATATATATATATATATATTGTCACAACTTGAAATTGGCTGTCAGCATTTTGCAATCCAATGAGATAATAACAGTAACCAGGCTAGGTACCTTGATGGCTGTCATCACGCACCACAAGCGATTTATCTGATACAAGAAAATAAAGCTATCAGGTCAATGATACAGAACTGTAAAAGTGGGTAGTTTACAATAACACTTGTAATGATACAAAGTCTCACCACTATTACTTGGCTCACATTCATGATTTTGCTCTTCACCGTCCTCCACATCATTTATATCAGGATCTTCAGACTATAATTTACACAACATAACGAAGCCTACTATTTACATGGTAATACATTCCCTTGACTAAAGCCCAGAAAAAACCCAAAATTTTCATGACAATCTTTAAGAATGATCAACTATAATCCTCAAGGAACAAGATTCATATTGCTAATTATGTTCGCTGAATTAAGCTAATGCCTGGTGAGTCATTGAATGCAATACAATCTTAATTCAGCATAATATCAATGATTCTAATAAAGTAACCACAAGTCCTAATCCCTAAATTTGGAGAAAAATTAGCAGGCTTCTTGATGTATAATAAAGTAACCACAAGTCCTAATTCAGCATAATGTCTTGACACAGCAAAATAGAGTAGCTTTGTCGGTTGGCCCGACAGTTGCTTTGTCTTCATTTGCTTAATTGACTGAAATCCCCAAATACTAAAATATCAAAAATGCTGAGAAATTAAATATCCACCCCCGAAATGATAGTACAACACAATACAAGCAAGCAACAACGGATAACACACAGGAGCATTTACACAAACAGTTAAAATAGTAAAATAATAATAAAGAAGGCAAACCAAACCAAACCAAACCTGTTGAGTAATGGGTGAGACACAAATAGTAGTAGCAGCAGCAACATCTTGAAGGGGTCCGAGTTTTCTCTTTTTCCTGGCTCTAGTGCGGGAGGCTGGTCCATTTACACGATCAGCAGTCGTACTCTTAGCATTATCACCAACTTCCACGCGCTTCTCCATTGTCTGAACCTCGCACGCAGCATTTAAACCAGATATTCGAGGACTTCTTCTTCTATTTCCTTCTTTCCACATTGACATTTGTTTCTACACACATGCATACATTTCATCACATCACACATCATTACAAAAACCCCACCACAAAATGAAAAAAAAAAAACAAAACCATTTCGTTCAGAAATTGTTACAAACAAATTGCAAACACATGCCTTTTACCCACCTGGAAGACATTCTTGAAAACCAAAATGAACAAGAAATCTGAAATGTGGGAGGTCATCACTCATCAGGTGCTTGATTAGCTTTAATTAAAAAGGAACAAAAAATAAAATTGGGAATGTAGAATTTAGAAATATATTAACAAGTACAACCAGCAATTGATTTGCTTCCTAATTTTTGCAGTGATATAAAAATTGCAAACAAGGGAAATACATTATTAGACCCTTGATATACAGTTCTTGTTTTTGCTTCCTCGTTTACTTAAAATCACAGCTGTTTCAGTAATCAATGGAAATTAAAAAGACAAAAAAAGGAAAATAATTTTGAAAGCAAACTGAAGAGTATGGCTTTTAAAAATGAGAGAGAATTTGTACTTTTTAACTTCTTCTTGGAATCACAGTCAGACAGAGGACAGCAGTAAAGATAGTGAATCCGCATTATTGTTTGGATTAATCACGCGCTATTGAAGCGCGTACATTATGATACTTTACATAATGGGCCGAGCCTTCTCGGCCCATCTATTCTGGAACTTGAAAAATTAATTAATGCTGGGCCTCTTGTAACTAATACTGCCACAATTAAAAGGTTAGTTGACAAACCAAACATAGCACTTTACTATAAACGACAGGTCTATTTTAATTTATTTGGTATATATTGATCTAGAGCAACAGTAGTTCATGATTGTGATTAATTTTATTTTTATTATCATTTAAAAAATATATATATATATATATATAGTTGGTGGATCATTGGATGCTCATGGACACCCACCAACATAGTGAGTCTCCATTTTCATTTTCATTTGAAGAAAGAAAAAGAAAATTGTAAAAAACAAAGACTTAGTCCTGTCCAATATCCTATCCTCCCTCGTTCTTCTCCAGCTTACAATTACTATACATACATTTTCAATCCTGTTTCTTTGTTTTTTTCTTTTTATTCTCTTTCATCTTCATACCCATTTCAATTCTCCTATATCGGAATCTGAAGATCGGACCATGTTCTTCCCCATTTTGTTTTTCTGGTAATTATTTTGACCTCGGTATCATGTGATTTATTTATGTTTTGATTGTAAGTTTTCTGGGTTTGTTTGCTATTTTTGCTCTTTGTCTTTTATCATTATCAATTTTTGCTTTTATTAGGTATGCATGTACGAGTTCAGGTTTGTTATAATGTAAGGTATGGAAATTATTGCAATTTTTTATGCTTTTTCCAATTGAGCTTCATGGGTAAGAATAATTTCGACAAAATTTGGGATTTTTGATGAAAAAATTTCTTCTTTTTTCTTATATGTTTCTGGGTGTTACAAATTCTTGATTTTAGTATTTGGCAATTAGAATTAGAAATTCTCTCCAAGTTAGGTATATTATGGAGGTAATTCATTTATCGGGGATGGGTTCGTAAAATTTAGGAACTTTGGATTAGTTTTATTGTCTTTCATGAATTTGTGTGACATTTTGTTCATGTTGCTCGAGTTTCCTGCACAGTTTATTCATAGCTCTAAAGAAAAGGTTTTTAAAGGTGCAGTCTTCTATAGTTTGTTAATGGATACCCTATTGAAGAAGGGGTATTGGCAGAAGCTAGAGGATTTTAACTTGCATTGTGAGAGATTGTGAGGGCAAATGTTTCATATTTTTATCTTTCTGGAGAATACAAGGAGCAGTTAAAAGTATTAGGTCATGTACTCTTTTTGAATAGAAGTGAACTGCGGTGCCATTGAAGGTTCGTCTGATCACAATGCACTCTTCCATTTTTCTTATTTAAACATAGTTTTGCAAGCAAGGTTTCCATTATAGTAATGAAAGTTTCTAAAGTCGTTATGGAGGTCAAAAGTTTTTATCTCTGTAAGGATAGTGCTTTACTATGTGATTAAATACTTTGAATAGCCTTCTTGCGTGGCATTACTTGCTTCCCTGAAAGTTCTTGTTCCAGAAAATCTGGAATTTGAGATCTTCTACAATAAAACTATTCTTTTAAAACAAAGTTGCTGCTGCTCGGATGGAGGTTCAAGATCAGCCTCATCAATCACTCTTTTCTCCAGGGTTGACAATTCCTTACATAAAGCTTTAGTTCCATGCTTGATTTCAATCACACCATTGAAAATTGCTGTTGTTTGTCTTTAATTGATACTTGCATGGACGGCTTATGTGTGTCATTAGTAACAGTTTGCCTGTTCTTGCATGTTATGGGTATTGTTGAATTAAAGAAACCAACAGATCATACATATATTACCAGTATACAATACCTAATCGTTTTAGCGGTGATATTATTGTGGTTATTCTTTTTGTCTATGAGTAAACCAATCTTGGGGTGTAGATTATGAAATATAACGATAACTTCATTACATTGCTGTCAACTTGGCCTTTTGTGTCTACATGTTGTTATATAGCTACTTCTTTGACTGCACTGTGTTTTATGTTTTATTGATCTGATGTTTTGTGTTTTGGTTAGATGGATGTGGACTCACAAAGAACTCCTCAGGACGTCTCTTTGTCATCTACTTGTGGCCATATGGATGGTGATTTGGTAGTTGATCAATCTGCTCAGCTGGCATGTACACTGTGCAGAAGAATCCTTGTGCCTGACAACGAATTAGTTGATGACCATGAAACGTTTAGATTATGTGGGGACTGTAAATTTTTATTTCTTGAAGATGTCGGGACACAGACACAAGACTCTCATCAGAGGCTGCCTCCTAGAGGAACAAGGGCGAGGTATAGCAGTAGTGAGTCTGTTGAAAATCTTTTCTCGCATCAGTTCTCACATATGATTAATTTGGCAAGGGAAAACCAATCCCTTATCTCTGGGCATGAGGATCAATCCTTTGATGGTGATACTGCTGCAAGGTTATTTCAGCGTTCCAGTTCCCGTACTACCCTGAGTGATTCTAGGAGATGGCGGCGGATTATCTCTGATGCTGAAAGTGATGGTCTGGATTCTCTTTATGGGGAGAGTGAATCGAATGTCAGTTTCAGCCACTATAGAGTTTTTCATGGTGAGGGTGATGCCATTTCTTTTAGTGCTTATGGAGGTGACTCTGATGCATCTGTGGATGGACATAGTTTCCTGGATACAGAAATTTTTGTACAACCAGAAGATGGAAGCATTTTTGATAGTGACACTGATATTGATCCAATGCATGCTGGTGTTAACCAGCAATGGAACTCAGATGATCCTCAAGAAGAAGAGGATAGTGAATGGGAAGAAGCTGACATGGAGGAAGACACAGTTGAATCTACAGTTGTAAGACCTCAACTTAGAAACTATTTTTCTAGTCCCAGTGAAAGCAGTGTCCCTGTTAATAGTCTTTGGACGATTCAGTCTCCTGAAGTTGAGGGTATGTTTCGTTGGAGAATTAGGGAAGTTAGAGGAAGGGTAACTCGTAATATCTTTCCCAACTTGGAGGAATCGGAGTTACCGCCATTAATTGGGAATTCCAGGGATTATCTTGATGCCAGAGGGTTCGAAGATCTGCTTGAGCATCTGGCTGAGACTGACAATTCAAGGAGAGGAGCACCTCCTGCAGCTGTTTCTTTTGTAAATAGTCTACCTAGTGTGATTATTAACGAGGAACACCAGAAACAAGATGGTTTAGCCTGTGCAATCTGCAAAGATCTTTTAGCCATCGGCACTGAAGTTATCCAACTTCCGTGCCTTCACCTATATCACCAGTCCTGCATCTTCCCATGGTTGAGTGCACGAAACTCATGCCCACTTTGTCGGTATGAGCTTCCAACTGATGACAAAGAATATGAGGAAGGGAAACGAAACATCAGCAGTAGAATGGAGGTTCACGGAATCCAGCAGCATGACGTGAGTGAGGACAGTTCCTCCTATGCCTCAGATGAAGCTGAATCTGTTGAAGCTTACGAATTAGCTCATACACTGAGCAACTCTGGCAGGGAGAATGGTAGAGGAAGATGGTTTCTTCTTGCGGCCACTCCTATTGTTAGTCTTGTAGGTATTGTTCTTGTGATGTGGTTGGGCAATCCTCTGACTGCTGGAAGAGGGCCAGTAAATCAGCATCAAATAGGCATTCTGGGGTCTGCTCCTCCAAACAGGAGGGAGAGCCGAAGTAGAAGATGGTGGTCTCTCTTTTAGAACTGCTTCATGAATGTTGGCAGTAGATAATTAATTTTAGGCTGTACTTGTGACTGATTTCTGTTCATATCTGTAATGTGGTATTTTCAATCCCAAAGATGTAGAAACATTTGCGGGTTTAACTTGTTAATGAGAGCTGCTTTTTATTATCATTATTATTATTTGTATATTTTTTATTAATTAATTAGATGTTCTAATTGTCTCATTTGATGTTGACTATCAACCATAAGTGTATGATTGAATATAGCTTAGAAGTGAAAAATTAGTGTTTATATATATGTATATATATATATATATATATAACAAAGAGAAATAAGAAGATTAAAGGCCTCCTCTTAACCACACTTATAAACAAAGATGCATCTTAAATGAAAATACAGCAATATGGGCGACATATATTGCCATCTTCCAAATTTAAAACTTTCAAGTTTTGTTCAATTAATCAACTAAGCTGTTAACATAAATTAACAATAGGGAAGGCTGGGGAAAGCATCAAAATTTGATGCAGTTTTAAAAGAGTAAATTGAGATAGAGAACAATCCATCCTGCCATTGAGAAAACAGCAAATATATGAACCCAGAATAGCACTGCAGCCGCCTCCCTTCCGCAACCTCTTAAATTTGCAACAGCACCTGCATAACAGGAACAAATTATCGACCAAATCAGTGCTACTCGTTTGCATATTTCAGCTCTAAAGATCAAATCTTGAAACCTAATACTCTTTCCACTTAAACCGAAGGTTGTGTCCTTTTATTCAAATTTGAAATTTTCAACTAAGGGATACATCCAGGAATATCTTTAGAAATGAGAATTTGGTATTTACCAGCAAGAACTGATGTGGGCATTGTATGCTGAAGAAGTAGAACAAATTTGAACATCTTATCTCCAGCAGGGATGAAGCCAAGCTTATCAGCTACAGTGACGATGCCAAGTCCTGCAGGAGGCACTAAAACCAACCTCCCGAAAATAATAGCAGCGGTTGTGCGGAAACCAAGTTTTGAACTTCCAGGCCCTGAAAGCATAACAAAGAATAATTGCACATCACATAAATGGACATTAATTTAGTATTGGAATATAGGACTCTAGGACCAAGTGCACTTTCAGACTATTTATTTATGGGCGCGATCAAAGAACAGCTATAAAGTAGATAACAGATGATTATCAGGAAAACAACTTACCATCAACAAGGTTGCCTCCCAATGCTAACAAAATGCACGGGATCATGGCCTCCCTGATATTCACAAACACAGTGAGCGATTAACAAATGCACATGAAGTGTGTATATGAAGCAAACTTGTTAGGTATACTTGATGTAGGATAGAGAGAAGAATAGATATATAGAGAATAGAAGAGATTACAAATTGGAGATTCCAAGAGAGAGGAAAAATAGAGAATGAGATAGAAAAGAGCAAGAAACATAATAGAGAGGGGAGATATAATCAAAGACCTGATCAGATCATTTATTCATTCATATTCTCTGCCCAAAGAGATACATTCAAGGGGTGTGTGTGTGTGTGGGTGTGTGCGGGTGTGGGTGTGGGTGTGTGTGTGTATGGGTTAAAAGATAAACCTAATTTATCTTATTAAGCTAAACTCAATATATAATTCAAATTATATTAAGATAATTTATCCAAATCATCGTCACATCAACATCGGTACCCTTAAATTTCATAAGAATTCTTAAAATTTGATTATTGATTCGGCTTTAACACACTTTAATTTTTTGAATCATTTAACTTTCAAAAGTACTACCATGTCAACCTGCTACTGGCAAGCATCGCAAGCGAACGCTTAACACGTAACAATACACTAACAAGTAGACAGAAACAGCAAATATGTGTATACAGGGACAGCTGCAAGGAACAAAAAACATTTCTTTGTATAACATGCAAATAAGCATACCCGAGAATAATACAGCTGTCGGTAAAGAAGAAAAGTGGAGCATCAGTTGTAAATATCAACTTCTTAAGAAAAGGTACCGCACCAATTACCATGGCAAGGATCTGCAGGGAATATGAGCATAGAAATTAACAAAATGTGGTGAAAAACC
The DNA here is from genome assembly GCA_035584115.1 of Cedrela odorata. NCBI lineage: Eukaryota > Viridiplantae > Streptophyta > Magnoliopsida > Sapindales > Meliaceae > Cedrela > Cedrela odorata. Next base: position 47,238 of record JAXCLQ010001696.1, read on the forward strand.
CATAATTTCTTCAACAAAAATTCTGGTTACTAAGTCAAACTAATTCATATGGTCATACTAGGAACATCGACAGATCATTCAATGAATAATGTGCTATTTATCATCACTAAACAAATGAGGAGAAACTTACAGAAGCAATGATAGGGGGTTGAAGGATTTGCTTCAGCTTCAACTTATCATAAATGAAAATAAGAATATCTGCTATCTGCATCAAGAAGCATAACAAGTGACTGAAACCAGTTATTGATCATAGAGGAAATGCTATCAACAAGAAAGCATAAAAAGTGACTGGAGAAGGAAAAATAAAATAAAATCAGCAAAAGTTCCCCTTTGGAAAAATCTAAATCTATAAACTATTGGTGTTATATTACAACGTCAATGTTATCTCTGATGACATTAAGAGCCGAAGCTGCCCACCTAAGAGGAACAAATGTTGCTATTAATCTCACTGGCATATTTTCACAACGCATTAACTAGCAAGCTAGATTAGAGGCAAGAATTTTTCTATGACCAGAAAAATTGTAAATAAAATTGAACCAGAGAAGCATAAAACTGAATACGCACAAATCAACTAGGTTCCTACCTTTCCTCTCTTTGGAGCATCTGAATCTCCTGGTACACTGTCGTGGGTCAGCAATGGGGCCTGTTCAGGCACAGTAGTGGCATCCTTTGAAGAATTCTTGACGGGAAGGCTAGCTTCCTCAATATCAAAGGTACCTTCGGGTGGAGGTGCCAACATTTGAAATACATACGTGTACAGAATGATTGCACCAACCTAGAATACACACATCAAAACCAATTTACACAATGCCAACAACCAAATAAAAAAAAAGCCGACTAAGATTTCTGGGATGCAAGAACAAACAGATAAAACCATTTAATGTAGTAGTTAATAGCAACATTATGGGCTGCAACAATATGAACAAATACTGCAGCATTGGACTCGGGCACCAGTTACATCATGCAGATGATGCTTTGCAGGAGACAAAAGAAACCTAATTATAGTAAAAAAGTAAACAATTCAATGTCCTCTAGAGGTTTTTTATTCAGGAACAGACATGTGTAATCCCTAATTTACTAATAGTAAAAGGTGAGAATGTCCAAAACCTACCCACTGTCCAAATGAAATATAGGCAGTCATTTGTGAGCTACATATTTCTGAGTCACCAAAAGGATTGTTCTCGTCTCTACATAAAGCTGCAATCAGGACAAGTGGCACGTTCCCAATATTCCCTGTAAATTTTTCAATGTTAAAACCAATGTAATTAAAGAGACTCAAAAGGCTTAAATGCCAATATAAATAAAACACAAACCAAAGAAAACATAATGTACTTTGTGTAGGAATGCAGCATGGCAATTTATACAAGCTTAGTGGTTTATCATACAGAAGAATGCGAGGACTACGTCCTATGACATAATAACTTCATAAAGTTTAAGCTCCTAATTACTAAGCAATTAGCAAATATTTCTATCTCAAAGTGAATCAAAATAAGGTCCAACCACAAGTTGGAGGCATCTCATCCAAGTACATAAACAGTAATTTTTTAACCTTGTAACATGATTTGATACAACCACTAGCATGTTCTAAGCAAAATACATCTTGCATCATAGTATTATTCACCTGCAGCGTTATGATGTAAGTCTAAGTACAGGATAATTAGTAACTCCAACAAACAGATACTTTTCTTTCATTATGTATGTAGAACCTCATAACATCCAGATTATAGAGTAATTTAACGAGTCACTGCAGTTCAAAAACTATTTAAAGAACCATAAATGACTACATAGCATAGAACTTGAATATGGTTTTAATTAACTGATGCAAACATAAGGCGTATTCCAAATGAATTAGGCTTACCAATTCCTACTTGTATTATGGTAAATTTGAAGAACGGATATGGAGGTCGAACTATGTAAGCAATAATTAAGCCAATCAGCGAGCCTGAAATTGTTCCCAGAATAACATTCACAGGAATGAACCACCTGAAACAGAATAAAAATTCCAACTGTAAATACCCTTTCCCCGATTGTTGATAAAACAAAATTAAATGGAACAAAAGATTTGAAATTCTTACCACTCCATCATTTTCTGTAAAGTAATTGCTTGTCCAAGTTGCGAAAATATCAAACATGGAAGCAAAAGTGAAAACACCAACTGCATTACAAAACATCATTTCCAGTTTACATTAACAGATCATCTAGCATACAAATTACAGGTTCTATCATCTCCTAAATTTTGGAAAAAGAAAAGAGAAAAACAGGCCAAGGATTTGATAAACATAATATTCATTAAAAAGAAAGAAAGAAATAAAATAAAATAAAGCTAAAAGCTTTTTATACTAACCCCATTCAAAAGTTTTCTCCCAGAAGCAGGCAAGATGTTAACATACTTGGAAGCCATAAGAAATCCCAAAAAACACACGGTGAAAACTTTTGCAATTGGTAAAACTGCAATCTTTATTGTTCCAAACAGAGATTCTCCTCCAACTTGCTCAGTTTCCATCATCATTCTCATTAGAAATTCCTGGAGAATCCTCTAAACTTGCAGAAATCCTCTGGCTTCCATCAAATCAAACAATCAGAAAAACAACTGAATAAAAAAAAAAAAAAAAAAGTTGAATTGAAATCAAACTCTACAACCTTCGGATAAAAATTGAATCCGATTCAGAATCAAATTCGAAGAAAGACAGACCGTTAGGTGAGAAATGGAAATGAAATCATTCACGTTACTCAGAAAAAACAAACAAAAAATCGGAGAAGAAAGGACAGACTCGTCTATATATAGATATGTGGAGAACCTTCTCTAAAATTTAATATGCGGATAGTTTGTCACTGAGTTTCAATCAATTGAGAAACATCTACCAGTCAATTACCAAAATTACCCAAATTTTGACCCAAACTGTCACCTTAACCCTTATTTGACTGTTATTCCGTACTAACGGAAATTTCCCTATACTGCGCTGCTCACCTTATTAATTTAGTTTTTTCTTTTTAATACGTCGCATTTGTGTCTCTTTTTCTGCTTTGCAAGTGGACAACAACCTTTTTGTGGACCTCTTTTATGTTTCTGACTTGTATGTTTGCTTCTCTACTTACTTCATATTTTATTGGTTTCAACAATTTTCAGCTTTTAAGTTTTATTAATTGATATTTTATTTTTTGGTCAAATGTAGTAAAAATAGAACAATTATAATCTTTGTTTGCAATTATTCATCTTATTATTTTATAATATAGTATTATTTTATTGAAAAATGTTACTACATATGTGTTTAAATGAAGGACAAGTGTGGCAATGGCAGATTGACAAAAAGAATCAAAAAGGGGGAAGAGATGTGGGTAGATTGACTGTCCCACATGTAAGAAATCCCAACTGGAGCTGCTCATAATCTTTTTCTTCCTCTGTTTAATTTGGTAGTAAATTGATTGTCATTATTACAAGAAATACTGAAATAGAAATATGAAGAGAATACTGAAAGTTGTCAAATTTGGATTAATTATTAAGTACATTACAAATATAATGAGTGAACGTAATGACAGAGATACATGAAATTAAGATGGCAAGTAAGTACAATTGGGTCTTTAACTTTTCTTCTAATGGGATTTTTAGAGGGATCAAATTTGAAACGGACTGTTTGTGGAAATGACTCAACGAGACTTGGACTGTAGCAGTAGGATTTCGTAATGAGAGTTTGTTTGTTTGTTAGTGATGAATATGGACAAAACAAGGCATGCAATGTTAATCTGGAAGAACCCAACAAGAAATCCTATTTGTACAGTTGTTTGTTAGGTTGAGTAAGAGGAACTGTACATGTGCGAAAGCCAACTGCAGATTCTTCCTTCCTTGTTGAGTGACAGATGTATGTGAGATCATGATGGGGGGCGCAAGCACCGCCATGATTAAGACACCAGAAGCGTCATATACACGACCAATTCTTTCACTTCTGCACGCAACACAAAGCAAAGTAATCACATTCTTTCACGAGTTTTGATCACTGTCATGGGAAAGGATAAATTGTTACCCACTGTACCATCCCCCGTGACACCTCACCAGTATTCTGTATTCCATAGCACTGCACTGGCTTGCACATATGCATGCATGCCACGCCATCGGTACTCTCCTGCCTGATCCGTCGTTAGAACAAGTAGTACGTATCCTCGACGAAAAAGACGTGGTCCATCCATCAATATGCTTCTCTTCTCTTTTGTTCACGGTGTGTGTATAGTACAACAGGTCTTACCTAACCATAAAAAGTTGTCTTAACTTACTAATTATATATATATATATTACTACTACTACTGCTATTGCTACTACTACTGTTGCTACTCTTACTACTACTGCTACTGCTACTATTACTCTTTTTGAAACACTAATTTGTACGTTGCGACGTTAAATAAATTATGCATAATTGTTAAATAAGATGATTATATTTTAATTTATGCCTTGTAAATCAGCGTTATTTATAGTAAATTAAAGTTAGTTTGTATTAGAACATAGCATAGCATGAGAGACTGATCCTAAATCCGAATTATATATTTAATCATTATTTTTTTGGAATTATTTTTAGAATGATTAGGGTTACAATGGATATGGTATTATTGTACGATATAAGTTCCCTATCCTAATCATGATTAAATGAATTAATTTGGTCATTTATGCCCTTGCCCCTCTTAATTATCAAAGCCATTATTGTATTGTTTAATCATTAATAATGAGAACAACAATGCCTCGAGTATAAGTAAATTAACTAATTGCCATGCTATCTGTTGACATGTCACAATCTTTTTTTTAACTTGGTAGTTAATAACTAGAATTATTATCCTGTAGATTAATCATATTCATGTTATATATGCTGCCTTTGCTATATGTTATATGGCATGAAGGCTTGATTTTCTTATATTATTCCCGATCGACGTGTAAGTATTTGGAAACATGTAACCAAAGAACTCTCAACTTTCCCTAGTCCCCTTGACCATATGATATTCTTGAACGTGGTAGAAGAAATTATGAACCTCCTTTTGTTGGATTTGAATTTGATCATACAAGTAATATGTTGTCTATAAGTTGATTTTCATGCAATCGTTTTGGATGCCATATAACCTTACCTATCTAGTGTACTAACTCTTGTAAATCTTTTCAAATACAGCCCAGCCCCAGAATGCCAATCCAATCCATTTCCAATCTGCTTCGGTTTGAACAATTACTCGGGTTGGGTTTACCTAAATCCAACCATAGATCCATTCGGGTGTCATCATTCTTTAATTCTTTAATTTAATTGATTTGAGAACATGCATGTATAAATTAAAAGTGGAGTTAGGATATCTCATCAATTTTGAACAAGATCAGTTACTACCGGATATCTGACTGTAATTTTTTGAATGAAATTAACCTTTTCAATTCAAAACTGCAGACGCATCCATCCATATATGGTAATTAATGTAATAACAGCAGACGTATGTATGTGTATATACGGCAAAGACTAACTTCGATAGAAATTCATTCGTTCGTTTCTACATAATTGGAGAAATCAATCAATTAATTAAATGTATGTAAGTACTTAAAAACTAAACTCAGATGAGTGGCCAAACGATCTCTTACAGTGAGCAATGGCAGCCTGAATTGAGTTGTCTCCAGCACCACCACCTGCAGGATTCCCTTCTTGTATTAGCAATGAATTTTTATTACTAGTACAACAACTTGGGCTGTTTGTTTTTAATTTGTCTTTCCAACCAAAACCTGTACCCATTGACTTGACCACAGATCCAACAGGCAGAGTTGTCTCTTTATTAGATATCTTCTTCTTAATTTGTCCACCACCACTACCACTAGTACTATTGTTTTGAGGAGAAGAAATTATAACTGGGTAAGGTTTCATAAATGCTGCAAGCACTGGTCGAATATTTATGGATCGGCATTTGATCAAGAATTTCATCACCATTCCACCGATTGACGTTGTCTTTGTCGACATTTTTGCAGCTTTCCTGAGAATTAACATTAATTCAATATAATTTCAGGCATATATATATTTATATATATATGCATATCAAAGAGATGATTAGATGATTGTCTATATATTTTGACTAATACGTACATATATGTAACATATATGCAAGTTAGTTACCTGCTCCGTAACAGCTCCAATTTATTAATATTGTTTTGGATCGTTATTTGCCTGCTGCTCTCGTGATCAGTCGTAATTGTACCATCCATCTCCGACGATGTCCTCGGAGTACTAGAGAGAAAACCGCCGAGCAGACGGTTGACTGCCCGGAACTGTACTCTCCGTCTGACACTACTCTTGTCGTGATCAGTAGTTAATCTAGAAGGCTCAGTCCCAGCAGCCCAACAGGTCTCCGCAGAAGAACAGCTCAAAGTGGACGTGGACGAAGATGAAGACGACGACGACGACGACGACGACGAAGGTGTTGCTGCAGTTTCCGATTCATTTACGATACCTTCTACGGCAGTTGTGCGTGAAAGACCAATATTATTATTACTGTTGATTTCTAAGAAGCTGCAGGGAACGCTGGTGGATGAAAACGATATCCGCAACTCGAGTTTCTGATCACGAGATCCGTCATATTCATCACCGGCATACGTAAGTCTGGGCTGTTCAAGAGCAATCTCAATGAATTCGTCGTCGTTGATACCAGCACCATCATCGTCAGAGAAGACATGGAGATGAGCTGGGTTGAAATCGTAACAGCTGAAAGAGAAACTGGCTTCCAGCTCTGGATCTCTGTATATGATGCTCTCCATAATATTCTGTTATACTTAATTTACACAGAGGGATGAAGATGATCAAGGACAGTGAACAAAAGCAAATTTATAAGGGATTAGAATTGAGATATTTGCATGATCGGACAAAAAAACAGATATTTTCGATGAGATCTTTTGGAGTTGTTATATGAAAAAGAAACGAAAACAGATCAGAAGATCAGAAGAGTTGGTGATAACAGGATACTGATGCATGTGTATGTGCATGTGCATGGCAGTAACAGATTAATTTGTAGCTTGCTAGCTAGAATTAATACTCTCAAGAATCGGGAGATTTTGATCTACTCTTTCTCTTTTAAGGTTGAAGATTGAGTTGATTCAGAGCAGTCATGAAAATCGGATGGATTGGTCCAAATAAGACAACGGTGTTGAATTACTTGGGAGTCATAAAACTTGGACCATCTATAACGTTGGACCAATTTGTCATTTGAAAACATCAAATTTAAAAATCCCCGTGTCTGAAAACTCGGTTGTCCGAAGAATCCAATTCAGCATAGCATATGCAAAATTGTTTTTATATCATGAATCAATTTTTTTTAATTCGGATATTGACAGTGATGGCTTACCTCACCTGACGCGTATTACCATTACCAATCCAATAGTAATCAATCTTAAAGATAAAATTAATTAATCAATTGTTTGGAACTGTATATTTGCATGTGACAATGTGAGCTTCATAGTTTGCTTCTTCTAGTCAACTTCAGGAAGAGAGGAATACATCAATTATATTTTTATTAATATTGAACATATTTAAGCAATCTACCACCACCCACTTTCTTAAATTTAAGAGAGTGAATTCAAGTCTTTCCATACACATAGGGAAAAATAAAATTTTAATTGAAAGTAAATATATGTGTTGACAATATCAGTGAAATTAATGGAATGATCCCTGGAAACTGGGTGACATTTAATTTGTTTGTTGTCGACAATATCCATATGGTCCGAAATTTGTGATATGTAGGACGCAACTTTTGCTTAAGGAATCGGATTTTATCCTTAAATTCATGTACATGTATGCCGCCCTGTTTTCTGCTTCTTGTTCGAATTTTTCAATCCCTAACCCTAATATTGCTGCATATTAATGATGTCAATCTATCTGAAATTTCCTTAATACAAATTAATCAAATATAAAATCAACTAGAGTTAGAAGAGTCATACTACAATAAAAATAAAAAATGTTAGAATTGTTGTTAATAATTGTCAAATTATTTGAAATAGAATACAATTTTGAAAAGCATGATGTTGGAAGTTTCAAATGAAAGACCGAGGACATTGTCTTAAAATAATCAATTGGTTTTCCTCCCTGGCGGGCGGAAATCTTTTTCTTACGAAATCCCAATCAATTTTCAAATGATTTATACGGATTGTTGAGTAAAAATCCTTTAGGATTTTGTGCACTAGCGTTAATCTTTCTATGTTGCCTCACTTAAAATTACAACAAAAATTGAAAGAGGTAAAAATTAACGGTCAGCGAAAATTACCTCTAATATTTAAGTTAGAATTTCATTTTTTGGTACTTCAAAGAAAATAAAAAGGACAAAAACATATTCACTTAAATCTAGCTAGATTATTACGCCCGATCTAAAATTTTTTCATGTGTATCTAGTTGTTGTTAACTTTTTTTTATATATCACTTTATATAAAGTTTCTCAAATTTAGTAAAATTTTCAAAAAATCTATAAATAATAGTCTTATACATATTTAGATTCTAAGAATCACAAAAAATTAACTTTATAAGTATTGACTTTCTGAAAGTTATAAGATCTTGAGTTATTCTTGCACAATACATGTAACAGGTTATGAATATTTATAATGAAATAATTCGAAAAGAAAATAAATATGTTGTTGATATATAACTGTTGAGAGATCTCAAAAATATTTAATTAAAATTTTTTTATTTTATTTAAAATGACCAATTACGCGTTTAAAACCTCTATCATGCTGTATTCAAGACCAACATAACTAAAGAAGACCTAAAAATTGATGCACAAGACCAACATAACTAAAGAAGACCTAAAAATTGATGCTCTAAGTTCATGAACTTTTATTTGAGTTAGGGAGGTACCAACCTCTATCTCACCAAGTCCTTCATCTTATGGTCAAGATCCTCTTAGATCAATTTAAACTTAGCTTCTTCTGTTCTTATCGAGACCTCAACTTAAATTTTGTATCTCCCACTTAACAATCCAAAGCCTTTTACGCTTTACTTATAACCGGACCGTTTCCCAAACAGAAACGTATTTATATACTTTTCTTCACAGCTCGCAATAGCTTTCTGGTCTTGACAAATTAATAATGAAATCACTGCAGTCTAAGAAAATGATAATATATAAGTTATTGGCCGTAGAATACGAGGATCTAGCAAACAAACAATCAATGATGGCGTGTAATCGCATCACAATTTCCCATCAATCACATACGAAACAACAAATTAAACCACAAAACAGCTACAGCAACAATGGAATTAGAAATGAAACTGCATACATTCATTCATTCATTCATTTATTTGTTACATTTGATAGCTTCATCAACCACTGTGAACAATAACACTCTGCATCATATTCTTGAATTCAAAGAAGTCAACACGACCGTCGTGATTCCGATCTACGGAGCCGATCATTTGCTGAACTCTCCCAATCTCTTTTCCTTCAACTAATCCCAGCTTTTCCAACACTACTTGCAATTCATGTGCAGAAATGAAACCGTCTCCGTCCTCGTCGAACACCTTAAAAGCCTCCGACAAATCCGAATCTTCCTGTGAAATATTCTTATTCTTGCTATCGTCAGCAGCAGCCGCAGCTTCCTCCTCCATATTGCCTTCATTTAAATCGAAGAATGTTTTGTCTAACGATTCGTGCAGGGATACGAAATCTTCAAACCGGAGGCCGTCACTTCCAGGTTCAACGTAGGAAGCAACGATTGATTCCAGCTCGGAATGATCAGCTTCGAGGCCGAGAAGGTCGAGAGCCTGTTGAAGCTCTGTAACGGTGATCTTACCGTCGCCATTCTTGTCAAAGATATCGAAGATGCGGCGGAGGCGGAGGGAGTTGAGACTAGGAGAACGTAATCGAAAGGAGGAAGAAGAAGTTCTCCGGCTTAAAATACGGCTGAGACTTGGAGGAGATGAAGCAGCAGCAGCCTCATTATTAATTATTCCTCTCCCTCCTGTGGGGGCAGCAGCAGCAGTAACTTCCATTGATGACAATGAATCAATCAATCAATCTAGCTAGCTTGTTGCTCTTGTTCTTGCGAAACAAGGGAAGCTAGCAGCTGCCAGTTGGAAGAAGGACGACGGACTAATTAATGAAGTTTTCTTTTTGGAAATATTAAAGTGGGTAGGAGAAATGTTAATAGGTTCCGTGATCAGAATTGGCACAAATAGAGGCACTATAATATAAGGGATCATACGCGTTTGGCGGCGTAGGTTGAGACTATATGTTTAGCAATTTGCCTGACCTGACCAACTAGGTCATAATTTAACTCGAATGGACCAACTAGGTTATAATTTGTTCAACGTTTTCATCTAATTAAGATATATACCAACAATTATTAATTATTGAATTAGTAGCCCAATTATAATTCAAAAAATTTTTAAACATTTCATGTTCCTTTCACTTTAGTTCTTACAAAGTTATTTCACAAGTCCAACGATATCCACTAACTC